>JBBPKS010000372.1:0-13774 GCA_038089355.1 Pulveroboletus ridleyi | reverse complement strand
GAATAAGAGCTCATCTTCAGGGTAGGAGTTAGGGCTATTGATGACCCTGCAAGGGTCAGAGCTAATATATTTTGGTTCTCTTGCAAATATCAAGTCTATCCAAAATGGCCTAACATTGGGACACTTATTTGAGCCACTGTAATTTCATCTTCTGCTAATCCACTTCCTCACTGATAAGTGAGATCAGGGTGTCCAGCTCAATGGTTTTGGATATGGCATACAGGCTAGCAGCAGCAAGCTGGCTAGAGGTGAAATTCACAAGTGAGTTGGGAAGAGAACAGATGATAGTGGATCATTAATCCTTTTCATCAATGTTGACACCAACAGAGGCTAGTTCCTCTTGTTTGGTTTGCAGGCCATCCAGAAACTGACAGACATCATCTCTGCCCTTACTCATCTTCATTTTGAGAAATTGAGTCCACAGCTCAGTCTGCATGTAAGTCCCTTTCTCCATATATTCATGTATGATTTCTGACTGCATCTTCTCAATGGTACCAAGCTTCTTCACCTTCAGCACAATGGAATATAGAATGCACTGAGTGAGTAAGTAAGTGTTATGCTTGATCCCAAGAGGTCAAGTGTGAACTTGGCAAAGGTCCTAAGATACTGAGACAAGGGGGTACCTTGCAAATGGCAAGGTCAAGGGTTCATCCTGGTGGTACCAGATAATAGACTTCCCAGTGACATGGGTGGGCTGAGGACTATTCCTTGCTATCAGGATGGGATGCAGGCAAGAGCTAAAGTGCTCACTCAAATGTAGAGCAAAGACACATGAAAAGGAGGTTATGATTATGTAAGCCAAGTAGGTCTAAGCTGCTGGACATAGGTATTACTTGGGGGTTTATATATGAGAACGAAGGGGTGCTGAGTAATCATATAGAAACTAAAAGAATACAGAAGAACAATGGCTGACTGACGTTGAGTCAGTGGGTCAATAGCAGAAAGAACTTAATGAGTAAACAGAGAACATTCTAGAAGGAAAGAGAGGGAACGAGCATGTGGTGGGAAGACCTATGAGCTTAGCATAATGAGAACTAAGTGGGAAGAGATAAGTCCAATGGCAAAAGAAAAGAAACAAGATATGTGCATAAATCATAACAGTAAGTGCTTTGATATTCCTTTGTTTTTCTTCCACTTATCTACCTCAACCTTCTCATCAGTGGTTGGAGGAGTCTGAGTCATTGGTGACATGGTTGTGCCATCAAAATGGCCCCACATTTCTTTTGCCTTGACAGCCACCTGGAAGTGAAAAGCAAATATAGCCCAGTTGGTACCTTTCACATTGAGCTTGGGTATGTTGTTGGGAAGAGTATTGGTGATTAGCAGGATCATCATAGACATGGTAGCAAGGAACTGATTGATTCTTTCTTTGTTTCTTTATGTGAGGAACTTGGGGCTCATGACCTACAAGGCTATAAGTGATGCTACAAGGGGTTTAGGACTGCAAGAGATAAAGCTCAGTCATTGCAAGGGCAAACGGACTCAGTGTATTACCTGTGAGAGATAAAGCTATCATACATTGTAAGTATAATGGTGATATAGTATTGTATATCAGGCTTATCTCAGTCATTGTAAGGGCAAATTGTCATATCCGTCAATCCAGAACTCTGGACCCAACTCCAGACTTTCTTCCTGTGACCTCTGATGTGTTCTCGATGAGTCTGTGAAAAATCTAAGTAAAAGGGCAGTGATTGCCCACTACACTAATTAGCAACAGTGATAAGGTAAAGCAAAGACTAGTACTCACCTCAGCTGCTGCCCAAGGAGTAGCAGAAACGACTGAGGGGAGCCCAGGAGTGAAAGGGAATATATATATAAGGTAGGCAAAGATACGAGCATGAAGTCCAATCAACTCCAAAGCGAAACAAGCGATCTCTGTAAGGGAATAGTAAAGGGGCACGAAATTATGGAATGAGAATGAAGTGAAGATAGGGAAAAAGGGGTGACATAAGGAATGCATACTGATATGTCATTTGACATAAGTCTGGTTGTCCTATCCATCTCCGACCGCTTCCATGGGACTTCTGTAACTCCTATGTAGGAGTTATAGGAGTTCATCCAAAACTTTGTTGAGGAACCTCAGAGTTGGATAGGAGGGCCCGGAGGAGATCAGAGTTGTCATCTCTAACAGAATCCACATCCCTGACACCCTAGACCCTCTCTATTTAGTATTCCTTGTTCTTAGTGCCACATTCTATTCTTTGCTTACAGTACATAGCCACTAGCTTCGTCCCAGTTCACCCTCTGTCCCTGTGCCCACTTAGGAGCACAGCTCCGGTACACTTAGCATCCGCACTCCGGACTATTAGTAAGATCTAAGTTCTACTCCCATATATAAAGTCCCTGCACTTGTAGTAGATACTCCAGTTTGAATATTGACTTGGACAGTCTCCCAAGCTCACTCTGACCCCCTTGAGTCTCTAAGACTCTCTTCTGAACCATCCTCGGCCTTCGTTGCTTGCAACTGTTATGCTTGATCCCGAAGGGTCTAGCGCGAACTTGGCGAGGGTCCTAAGATATGAAGACAAGGGGGTACCTTGCGATTGGCAAGGTCAAGGGTTTGTCCTGGTGTGGGCCAGATGATAGACTCCCCGGTGAAGCAGGTGGACTGAGGACAATCCCTTGTAATGGGGACGAGACACAGGGGAGAGCTAAAGCACTCACTCAAGTGTAGAGCGAAGACACATGAAGAGGAAGGTTAGGATGTATATGCCAAGTAGGTCTAAGCTGAGATACAGGAGATCTACTTGGGGTTTATATACCAGAACGAGGAAACGCTGAGTAATCATATAGAATCAGAAAGAATCATGAAGAACAAAGTGGCTGACTGATCATTGAGTCAGCGAGCCAATGGCAGAAGTTGCTTAGTTAGTAAGCAAAGAACTCCCTGGAAGGAGGAAGAACAAAAGAACATGTGACTAAGGGAATACGGACTTAGCATGACGAGAGCTAAGTGAGGAGAGATAAGTCCAATGGTAAAGGAAAAGAAACAAGATACGGGTACAAATTGTAACAGCAACAAGGTCAATCCAACTTCTTCCGCCCATTCCAAAATTACAGGACACCCCTGGAGTTGTGACAAGGGCACATCACATACAGTGAAGCCAAGTCCTGCCCAAACTCTGGAGTTCCAGAGTTACCTCCCAGAGACCCTAGTTCTAACACAAATGGACTGAGGTTCGAGTCTGTTATCATAGACGCTATATACTGCTTGTGCCACTATGAGGTCACAAATGACATGATGAAAGGCATGAAAAGGAGACAAAGGATATGGACTGTCGCAACCAAGTCCAATGGGTGGCTGTGCACATGGTTGCCTATTCTAACAAATGACCCAGAGGACAACTCCATACTGCCAGAAGTCCTTATTGGGAAGAAACAGGTGTCCTATCTCACAGTCATAGGCTTCCTCATGTACTTGATGCTTGGAACCCATCCAGACTTAGCCTACTCTGTTGGGACACTTAGTCATTTTAGTGCTGCCCCAAAAGCCTTTCACTGGGAGGCAGCCAAACATGTTCTCCATTATGTTTATGCAACTCCAGACATAGAACTCCAATATGATGAAAATGATACCTCCATAGACTTGGACTTCCATGGATACTCTGATGCTGGCTGGTCACAGGATCCAGACAACTCCCGATCCACCTCCGGTTTTCTTTTTCTCAGCAGCTGTGGAACCATCTCCTGGTCCAGCAAACAACAAAGTATGATTGCACTATCTACCACCAAATCAGAGTACATTGGACTTAGTGTCACAGGGCAACATCTCACATGGCTTCAGAGTTTCTTCAAGAAGATAGGACATTGTCAGAAGACCCCAACCATACTGCACTGTGACAACCAAGCCACTATCATCCTGTCCCGTGATCCACAGTTCTGTGCTCAGACAAAACATATCCAATGAAAATATTACTTCATCTGAGACAATCTAGTGGGAAAGGGAGAGGCTATCATATGGTACATTCCTACTGGGGACATGGTCGCTGACATTCTGACCAAGACATTGGTGAGAGAGCAACACTGGAAATTCATTTGAGCTATGGGGCTCTGATTGCGATTAAGTGGGAGTGTTAGAGATGATAACTCCAATCTCCTCTAGGCCCTCCTGTCCAACTCCAAAGTTTCTTAACAAAGTTCCAGACAAACTCCTATAGCTCCTACATAGGAGTTACTGATGCCCTATAGAAGTGGTCAGAGATGGATAGGAAGGCCAGACTTGTGTCCAATGGGATATCAGTACACATTCCTTATGTCACTCCTTTACCCTATCTTTGCTTCATTCCCATTCCACAACTTCATACTGTTTCTCCTCCCCCTTCACTATTTCCTTATGGAGATCACTTGTTTCACTTTGGAGTTGATCAGACTTCATGCTCACATCTTTGCCTATCTTATATATATATTTCCTTTTGCTCCTGGGCTCTCCTCAGTCATTCCTGCTACTCCTTGTGCAGTGGCTGAGGTAAGCACCAGTTTTACTTTACCTTATCACTATTGCTAATTAGTGTAGTGGGCAATCACTGCCCTTTTACTTAGATTTTTCACATGAAGCTCTGACACTGACCACCTGAACCTCCCTCACCTCCACACACAGGTTGCACAGCAATCATGTGACATCCCTGAAGACTTGCTGATGCAATGAGCTGCTGCTGAGCTGTCAGTGCAGCATGGGCAATCAATGCAGTAGATGGTCTCTCATATGGATCTCTGGAAGAATAACTACATTGGGCTGCAATGTTCAGATTGGAAGTCCAGCTACCCTGCAGATAGTCAGTCTGGCCTGGAATGGGCATATTGTGGTGTACTGGATAGGTAGGGCTTAGTGGTATGGACAGCAGAATAGAAGCCAAGGGTGGCCATACCTTGGAGGCCATGAAATGCCACACCCATAGTAGAAAGCTGAAGTGGAGGCTCCAGATGGAATTCCAGATCCTGAGGTGGTTCATCTTGCCCTTGTCCTCCTCCTAGGACTTGACAATATGGTGGACAAGTATATGGTTGAGCACATCATTGTCCTCACGAGCTCATGGTTAAGATAAAGAGATGAAAAGGGGCAAGCAGTGAGAAGAGCAATGGGACAAGTGATGGGACAAACGATAGTATCATAATGAAAACATATTAAAAATAATGGTATTGCAAGAATTGACACATGGCTATTGGAGTACAGGGCTATAGGAATGACTTCCAATGAGGGCGAGCATGGATTGATCATGTGGGGCAGGTATTTACTTTCAGCAAGTCACAGCAGTGTAGGAGCTGTTGTGAATGGCTTGTCACATTCACTGAAACTGAACCCTATCCATCAGCTAGACCAAACCATAACCCTAGAGAGAGGAAGCTAATAATGGAGCTACCTGGCAGAAGAGAGAAGATGCCTGTATTGGGGGCTAGCCAGAGCAGGAACCGCCAGAGCTTCTTGAGGACAAGGGATGAGTCCCTTAGCACACAGAGGAGAGCCTAACTGACAAGCGGCTAAAGCTAGGGTTCCTGGCTTTAGGCCACTGGCCTTATATATTGCTTGGGTCCACACATGGACCAAGCTGTACACTACTATACATGGATATGGTAAGCATAATGAAGAAATGGAAGGATGGAGATTAAAGAGATCAGGCTGCAAGAAGGTGAGCCCTGAAATCTAGATTGTAGTCCTAGGAGGTAGGATCAGAGATCCAAGGATCAGGATCAAGATCCAATATATACTAATGGATATATAAGGGAGATTAGATCGGATCAGGATGACAGAATCTATTTATTTCCATTCCTATTATTTCCTTTTATCTTATTTTATTGTCACCATGTGACGTTATCTTCAATCTAGAATGAGGTAGATCCTTCTAGATCCTTCCATTACGTCATAGGCTAGACCATGACACCATTCCATTCCTAGCTTATTTATCCATCATATTTAAAGTTCCATTCCAATCATTATTTAATATCCATTAGTAAGAAGCCCTAGCCCACAGCACAGGGTTTGCCTAGGGTTTTGGGTTGTATAGTAGTATATAGTTGTAGCACTCACCTGTAGATTAGGCTCGTGCTTGATATTCTAGTCCTTTCACTCTCATTCCCAAAGTGGAGGCCCGAATGTCCCTTACACATACTTTATGCTTTGGGTTAGTTTCTGATATGGGAGATCTAGGATTGCCATGGAGATCCAATGGAGATAAGGGTCTAGGGTAGTCTAGGGTTTGCCATGTAACAATCTTGAGGCTATGATGTCATAGATGACATCAGGGTCTGGACTCATCATGTGACTGGTCATGTGATCGGCCTCATGGAAGTCACATGACTTAAGAAGTGTGAGGATGTAAGGAATGTAGATAAAGAGAGTGTGGGAAATAGTTAGGTGCAAGGGGATTCGTAACAGTAGCTAGTAGCCTCCTATGGTTGCATACCCCCCTTTTTCAGCTTATTCAAGTGTCCATCAAGGCCCCTGTCCATGTCTTATGTCCATCTGTATCATTCTGAGGTCAGTTTGTTCCATCATTCCTTTATCTGTTCATCCATCCACATATCTGGTTTGAGTTGCTGTGGATCCATGCATCTGGTCCGGTTCCATTCACCAGGTGGTCAGTGTTTACTTATTGCTTGCTGGTTCTGTCACATTTTGTCTCTTGTTTTGGTATGGACTACATCAGTTAGTTTCCCTTCACGTTTTGATATTTAGAATCAAGTGTTCCTTCATAGGGCCTCAACCGTTGTCATAAATATGAAGTCTTAGGAATGCCTGCACTATAAAGATTCTGTATTGGGATTGTAAAGCTTATCAATCTTACACCTAGTTGGTCACCATCTTCATTGGGAATCACCCCCTTCATTGTCATTGTCGTCTTCATTGTTCAAGCAGTCATTGTCATCATTCCGGGTCCTTGTCCTTGACCCACCATTGGTATCTGGCCCTTGTCCTTGGCCGGGTTATTCATTACCATAATGCATTATTGTCCAGATTGTATTCCCCTTGCTCTCATGTGCTGAGGTCAGTCATAACTAACCCTCACTTGCTGACATCTCTACAGAGAACCCCTTGGGATGAGCACAACTTGCCCACTCACATACACCACATACAATGGCTCAAAAAACTGTCTGGATATTTACCTATTTTGCACTAAATGCAATATCCTGTGAGAACCACTACCCCTAACCCTATTATGTAAGTGTACCAAATATAGTATGAACCCTTGGCTATCTACTGATGCAAGAATCAAGGGATTTGGATAAGATCTGATGAAATGGCAGCTATTTCAAAATCATGACTCATTCAGACAGTTTTTTGACTTTATATTGAAACTATATATATTGGATCCTGGAATGTTATAATACCCACTATCCTATATTTATTTGCTCATTTTTACTATTAAACTCATTTCTATCTTCTAGGGAAAAATATTATATTTTTCACCTTCCCTGATCCTTTCTCTAGGAAAATTGCTTTCTAACCTGACCTATGGAGGTCCATAGTAGTCTTGGTACATTAGAATGTCTACTCAGTGAAGTACTGGTATCATAGGAACCAATTACTTTTACTAATAAGAGGGCTATTATTTAGAAAATCATTGTTAGCAAGGCCAAAAACATAATTCAAGCCATATAATTCATTATTTCCTTCATATATACTCTTTGCTTCCCCAGACAGTAATAAGTACCATCAGAACACTCTATTATGGGATGTAATAAACAAATAAAAGTCTATACTTTCTAGTAACTATTAGAAAATAGATTAATCATTGCTTTTAAATACCACAATTGAGCTTTAAGGGTCTAGAAACTACTTATATGAGGAGATGAAACAATTGCATACAGAATTGGGTCATATAACCAAGGATATATATAAAAATGAAAATGAAAGAAGCCATTAATAGAAAAATGATAAATATAATTGTGTTTAGTAAAGGTTTACTGCCAATGTGGAACTAAATAGAATGTAATATGAGTAAGACTCTAAGATAAAGGATGGAACTCATGAATTACATGGCTTGAATTATGTTTTTGGCCTTGCTAACAATGATTTTCTAAATAATAGCCCTCTTATTAGTAAAAGTAATTGGTTCCTATGATACCAGTACTTCACTGAGTAGACATTCTAATGTACCAAGACTACTATGGACCTCCATAGGTCAGGTTAGAAAGCAATTTTCCTAGAGAAAGGATCAGGGAAGGTGAAAAATATAATATTTTTCCCTAAAAGATAGAAATGAGTTTAATAGTAAAAATGAGCAAATAAATATAGGATAGTGGGTATTATATATGTTGTCTGCCACACATTTACATAAAGATGACATAATAGAACCATTTCCAGATGTGTCAAGTCATATTATGACATTCCAGGATCCAATATATATAGTTTCAATATAAAGTCAAAAAACTGTCTGAATGAGTCATGATTTTGAAATAGCTGCCATTTCATCAGATCTTATCCAAATCCCTTGATTCTTGCATCAGTAGATAGCCAAGGGTTCATACTATATTTGGTACACTTACATAATAGGGTTAGGGGTAGTGGTTCTCACAGGATATTGCATTTAGTGCAAAATAGGTAAATATCCAGACAGTTTTTTGAGCCACTGTACACCATTACTGTTTTACAGTGAAATCAAGTCAGAGGCTAGATCACAGCAATAAATCCATGCTCCCAAAACAGAGGAAAGAAAGGGTACTTACTGCTTACTTGGACTCATTATTGCCTTTGTTAACATTATCATCATCTCCAATGCTACTATCACTCTCTCCAATACCTGATGATAACACACTAGGACTACCTGCTGAGTCCTTCAAGCCACCGGTTGCTTGCCCTTCAACTGAGATCAATATACTAGTAGATAGTTGATGTAACTGTATGTCGGCTACAGTCAGGGCAATGAGCTTGTCAGCATAGACAGCATGATGGTAAGATATGTCATCAGCTATACTCTGGTCATCCATAATCTCCTGCAATGAAGTGATCTCACCCTCAACAGGGTCAAGAGCACCATGCATGTCTTGATCAACAGACTGTATAAAGTCTTGCTGTTTCTCCAGGGCATTGATTTCAGCTTGTGCAACTGCAATCCAAGCTAAAATGCACTTCTTGAAGGCCAATCTTGTAGTATATGCTTTGGCAATGGTGTTGTTGGACATGTGCAACAATCATTCCCCCTATTATGCAGTTAGCCTGGGTATAATTATAATCTAATGACATACCACAATTGCATCCTCAGGTTCTGTGACTGTGCTGTATGATAACCACCTAACAGATTGCATTGCAAACCAAAGTTCTAATGGAGGAGCACCTGGAAGTTTATATGGCTGGAATTTGTGGTACATATGCATTTGTGCTTCCAATGTATGTTGCCTAGGTGATGGCAGACAGAGGCTGGGTGCTCTGGGTGGTGAGCTTGATGGAGGAGACAAAGGCAGAGAAGAGCTGGGTAAGTTGTATTCCATGCACTGCTTCTTCATCTGTGAGTATATGAGACAGTGTAGAGAGGGAGATTGGAAGATATCTGGGTCAATGTGTATAATACTGGGATTGGTTCTTGGAGAATAGTTGCTGGAAGATGTTATGGAGGACAAAAGCTGAGGAAGAAATATTGCAGGGGATGAAAGCTGAGGGAATGGATCTGTATCCATGGGTGGTGGGAAGTAAACTTTGACCTAGCAGAGTTTAAAAGACTTAGTGAATTCATACCACTGATCAGCAGTCTCCACAGATGAGTCAGACAGCTCTCCCTTAATAATAACACATGGACAAGCTTTCAACAGTGACAAGATCACCAAACACTCACAAGGACAATTCAATGAAAGGTGAGTCCTGTACATTCAATCTACTGTCCATATACTCAAGTTGTCTTGAGACAAGATGTCTCATGCTCAATCTGCAGTGCTATGTTCCACTCCCTTGGACTACTTATGCACCATCTCAATGATTCTCAAGGCCATTGCTCCTTATATGAGGATGAAGTGCACTATCCCCTATCCCCTGCCTTTTACTCTTGCAATGGAGAAAAAGTCACACATTGCTATCATCTGACTTCCAGCTACCTTTTTAGAAAAGGAGATACACTGCAAGACACCCTGAAGACCGATGAATACGAGAGACAGCGAGAACATGCTATGTACTACCCATTTGCAGATGAGGATGAATGGGAGCTTGCTAATTTCCTTTCAATGCACCTCACACAGACAGATATCAAAGATTTCCTCCACTTAAAATGGGTATGACATGCTTCTACTGAAATTTCACTGGTTTTTAACTGCCAGATAGTTAAAATCGCACAACAAACTATCATTCAGTTCTGTGGATCAATTACTTGGGTAGATGGATGCATTGCCCAGTGGCCCAACTTGGCAGTGCACTATGCTCATGGTCCCTGGCTGTAAAATGATCCATTCAATTTGTTTGATGTGGCATGATGCACAAGAGGTCATCAAAGACATCTTGTGCAATCCCATTTTTGCAAATTATATGACCTTTAATCCACATGTTGTGATATGCAACTCAGTGTGGGAATATGGTGTTTTTTATGGGTAACCAAGCACATCACATCCAGATAAGATGCTTTGTACTTGTCTTGCACTTGTCTCACTCCTATCAGGACCAACTACCAGAGGGCACCACAATCATCCCAGTCATCATCTTATCCAATAAGACTACTGTAACACATCACACAGGGGCTCTTGAGATGCACCCTATTTTTATCACTATAGGAAATATCCAATCTGACATTAGAATGCAGGCCTTGTCCTATACCTGGCACTACATTGTTTTCATTCCCATGCCTGAATTCAAAGTGCACCAGGACTTTCAGACTTTGTTACTCTCTCATCTATTCTACCAATGTATGGATGTGATCTTTGCCTCCCTCAAGCAAACTGCAGAGATGGGCACCATGATGACTGACCCCCTTGGATACATCTGAAACTGTTTCACTCCACTTGTTATCTACACTGCCAATTTACCAGAACAACATTTAATTGCATACATTGCAAATAATGCTTCTCCTGTCACCACTGCTACTCTCTCTGAATTCAGGGACCCATTTCAACATCCACCTTGCTCAGACATCACTACACTCAAGCAAATTGCCCAAATTTGTGCTCACAGTCATCTGTGGGACATTGTAGTGTTCCAAGAAAAAGCAAAGGCTCTCAAACTACTTGGTGTTCACCTTCCCTTCTGGCAGAATTGAAGGTTTGCAAATCCAATGTACTTTTTAATTGGTAAGCTTCTCCACTCTGGTCACAAATTCATCTTCAACCACCCTTTGAAGTGGTGCAAAGAGGTTGCTGGCACTCAAATCCTCAATGCTCACTACAAGACCCAACATAAGCATATTGGGGTGAGACATGTTAGCTCTGGAATCTCTCACATCAACCAAATGACTGGACACAAGCACTGGGACACCTAGCGAACTCTTGTACCAATGCTTGCAAAAGCTTCACAAACTGTTATGCCCCTTTTTGTTCATTGCATTCAGTCTATTATTGAGTTCATCTATTGGGCACAGAGTCCTACCCACACTGACGCTAGTCTTGTCTCAATGGTAGCAGCTCTCTGCAAGTTCCACAAGATGAAGGATGTGGTACTGCAAGCTGGAGCTTATTGTGGTACTAAAGCTGTGAAGAATGATTTCAACATACCAAAACTGGAGCTCTTCCAGAGTTTTGCACAGAACATCACAGACAATGGTGTGCTGATCCAGTATACTGCAGATGTCACTGAGTGCCTGCATATAACCCACTGCAAGATTCCATTCCAGCGGACAAACTGGAATGCTAGTACATTCATTGACCAAGTTGTTGGACTACTCAACCATGCTAAAAACATTTGTCATTTTGATCTGTACCACATCCTGCACTGTTCAAGTATACTGCTAGAAAGTATCATCACCATTGAAGATGAACATGTGGCAGATATCGACCCCACCCTCTTGTTCATCTCCTGCATAGCTCCCAACAATGAGATTTCATTCATGGGACCATGTTCTTTCCACAACCATTTTACCAATCCCTGCAGCTTTGTGTCTTTAGATGGTGCTATAGCTTTTCATGTGACTATAAAGCCTGATGCCACCAGTCTTTCAATTGCAGTGATAGAGAGTGTTTATTACTTGCCTTGCTTTGCAGACTATCTGACCCAGTTCATGCATGTTGATGACCCCTGCAACCCACCAGAGCTAACCATTGACACTTGGCACAAGTTCCACATTCAGCACCACTCTTTTTTCTGATCCAGCCATATTATGAAAAGTCAAGTTGTACAGGCCTATCCATGCTCACATGCACACCCACTCAGTGTGCATGATGTCATCCTCATAAACTGTGGGAAGGGTGTCATGGGTTGTCAAGTCCAGTTCCTCCGGACCCAAGTCCGATCGGAGGTCCGAAGGTTAGTATACGAAGTTTGTAAGGAGGAACGAACAAAGTTCGGAGCAACAAGGGGATACCTAGGAGGACGTTGGCACAGGACTTATGTGTCGCACCCTTTCCTAGGCTCTGTCCTCGTATTTCATAGGGAGGGGGAGAGAGAGGAGAGAGAAGGGAGTTGGACGAGAGACGGGAGGTGACTGGTTTGATATTTGTACTAAGGTACAGAAGCGGAGTACAGGAAGCTTATATACTGAAGTCCAGTCCAGAGTTTGGACGGAGGAATGGAGGATCATATGGTAAGGTACATTGGGTAAGAGGGAAGCATATGGAGACGGGAGGCATACGTAGTGAAAGCATGTGGTGTGGCGAAGGGTCGAAGGGATGATACTAAGGGTTGTAACTAAAGAATGGAGGGTCAAAGGTATAAAGGGAATACTAAATAAGGAAAGCAAGGAAGTCTGATACTCAGAGAACGGAGTCCGGTATGAAGGAATGAAGTCCGGACTACGGAGGACGGAGTCCGGTATGAAGGAACAAAGTCCGGACTACGGAGGACGGAGAAAGAGTACAAGGTCCAGAGGTCCGGAGATCGGAGCAGATATGACATGGGTGCATAATATGTACTTACGGTTTTTGATTGATTTCCTCAAGCATCTAACAGGTGTTGCATGTTAGAACCTGTGAAAAATCTAAGTAAAAGGGCAGTGATTGCCCACTACACTAATTAGCAATAGTGATAAGGTAAAGCAAAGACTGGTACTCACCTCAGCCACTGCCCAAGGAGTAGCAGGAACAACTGAGAAGAGTCCAGGAGTGAAAGGGAATATATATATAAGGTAGGCAAAGATGCGAGTGCAAAGTCCAATCAACTCCAAAGTGAAACAAGCAATCTCCATAAGGGAATAATGAAGGGGGAGAGGAAATGGCACGAAGTTATGGAATGAGAATGAAGCGAAGATAGGGTAAAGGGGTGACATAAGGAATGCATACTAATATGCCATTGGACACAAGTCTGGCCATCCTATCCATCTCTGACTGCTTCTATGGGACTTCGGTAACTCCTATGTAGTGTTAGAACCGGGATCTCCGGGAGGTAACTCTGGAACTCCGGAGTTTCGAGCAGGACTTGGCTTCACCATATGTGGTGTGCCCTTGTCACAACTCCAGGGGTGTCCTGTAATTTTGGAACGGGCGGAAGAAGTCAGATTGGTCTTGTTGCAAGCAACAAGGCCGAGGATGGTTCAGAAGAGAGTCTTAGGGACTCAAGGGGGTCAAAGTGAGCTTGGGAGACTGTCCAAGTCAATATTCAAACTGGAGTATCTACTACAAGTGCGGGGACTTTATATACGGGAGTAGAACATAGGTCTTACTAATAGTCCAGAGTGCGGATGCTAGGTATACTGGAGCTGTGCTCCTAAGCGGGCAC
>JBBPKS010000371.1:0-13778 GCA_038089355.1 Pulveroboletus ridleyi | reverse complement strand
GGGAATAGTGAAGGGGCACGAAATTATGGAATGAGAATGAAGCGAAGATAGGGAAAAAGGGGTGACATAAGGAATGCGTACTGATATGTCATTTGACACAAGTCCGGTTGTCCTATCCATCTCCGACTGTTTCCATGAGACTTCAGTAACTCCTATGTAGGAGTTATAGGAGTTCGTCCGGAACTTCGTTAAGGGACCTCAGAGTTGGATAGGAGGGCCTGGAGGAGATCGGAGTTGTCATCTCTAACACTGGCCTATCCAGTATAGTATCCAGTATGACTGGATACTGTCTGGATTGGTAGGAGAGCAGTCCTACTGTTTCTTAGTGGTTTGGGATTCTGACATACCTTTTGAATGAGGCAATATTTTGTCAAATTGCATATACTGATTAGTCTCCCATCACTTGGATGCTCTATGTATTGCAATCAATTGCTTCAGGATTTGGAAAAGAGCCAAGAGTGTAAGATTAAGAATAAATTGCAGGAGTTAAACATATAAGTTAAGGTTGGATGGGATGTTATCTCATAGGCCATCATAATAAGAGTATATCTGACAAATTATTGGCCATTCTGGAAGACATTTCAGTTCTCTGGACCCCTGGATAAATATCCCAGAGTCTTCTCTCCAGATCTAGATTCAGATCTGGAACTCTGGGTCATACATGAAATATCATCTTAAATATGGTAGAACCCTAGGGCCATCTTAGTTTCTTGCATCCCCTTCATTAATATTCTTGCTTTTGTACTCAGGTTGAGATACAAGCTGTTATGAACTGCGTACACCTAACTTTTCACCTTACACTCCTTTCCTTCATTCCTTACCCCCTCATGCTCTTTAAGTCACATGACCTCCCACAAGGCTGATCACATGACTAGTCACATGATGAGTCCAGCTCCTGACATCATCACTGATGTCATAACCTCTAGAGTTACACATGCTAGACCACCCTACACCTTTCCCAATTGGATCTCCTTGGCATTTCCATGCCACCTCCTAGATCTCCTGATCCAATCTGATGCTTTCCATTGTATCACATCATATTTATCTTAGATTCTATCTCTGCAGATCTTAGATCAGATCTCAAGGTTTGCCTCATGGCAGCCTTCTACTCTTCATCTCTGTCCACACTTCCATTCCCTACCCATGGTCATTACCGTCTCCCCATATGTACCATAGTAGTACCATGTATAGTAGTGTATAGCTTGGTCTGTGCACAGACCTTGCCAATATATAAGGCAGTAGTCTCAGCTGGCTAAACCCTAGCTTTGACCACTTGTCATTTCCCCCTTCATTGGCCCCTAGGACTTGGGTTAAAACCTTGTCTGCGATAGGGCACTCCTTCAACAGGCTACTGGCACTTGTAGCTCCCCTGCCAGGATTACAGCATTCCTCTCTCTGCCAGATAGTGCTGTCATTCACTGTTTAGGTGTAGTTTCTTCTGGCCAAAGGGTCTTACTGTCCCCTTCCAATGACTTCTTGATAAAGTCATAACACAAGCACCCTTCATTCCACACTACATATTTGCTAGCCTCAACAATCTTTCTTGGGTTTGACAATCCACATATTTTTGACATCATCTGGCTCATCAGCAACCTGCTAAAACCATTTTACCAAAGTATGGTCATACTTTTTTCCTGCATGAATAAGGGAAAATAAAAGATGCAAATGTGTAACTGCTAGGCTTTGCATACCCTCCCCTTCAAGCTCATCACCACCATTAGCTATGAAAATGGTATATTCATGCAGGACCATTGTGCCAAGTCTGTGTGCATTGTATTATGTCATGGCACATACCTTCTTAGCCTGATTGGTTACTTGGTACATAGTAAGTCACAATAGCAAATGTATACACTTTGACCTTTCCCTGGAAAATAGGACATAGGTTGAGATCAGTGTGCTCCCCAGGTACCTCTGTCTCAGGATTCAGTTAATCATATAGAAACTGCCAGATACATGAATCAAGTTCATCATATCCAAATATAGTGGCCAGCCCAGCCACAGGGTGTGGCAGCCCTTGGACTGCAATGCAAACATTCACATCAATTTGATACTATAGCAATAGTATTGAGACATTACTTACTGTGTTGACAACCTAGTTGTACATCATACATTGATACCAAGGCTGGATCATCAATGATTTCAAGTTCATCATCTATGTGATTGCAGTCACATGCATTAGGCACATCAATGGAAGGTAGCAAGGGACCTGTGATCATTCTGCACTTGGTGTATTTACACTGTGCCACAGCCAGCTTATCTAGTCTTTGGTTTGTAACCAACATCTGACCAAGAGCCTTATAGTGATTAGATCTGTGCCAAGGCTCTTTCACAGCTGTGATATGTTGTGATTCTGTGATTGATGAATATATCCCATTGGAAGCACCAAATATCTTAATGAGAGCAGAATAGTGAGTCATCACATGCTAGCATGATAGATTAAAGTCATTGTAAACCCCTGTAGTTCTGAATATCTCATGTACAGTATGGAATCTTTGTACTGCAGTGTCAATCTTGTTCAGTGCTATTTCATTGATGACTGGCTGCCAGACAAGATAACAGAAGTCCAGAAAAGCTGCTAATGCCTGTACCATCATATCAGGCACATAGTCAGCAATAGCTGAGAGATAAACCTAAGATAAACAGATTAGTTGCAGTCAAGCATATATTCAATTCAGTCTTACCTTCATCAGGGCTTTTGAATCATTACCCATCCATTGCTTAAAACCCTGCCCCTCAGGAAATTGCCTCAAACCTGTAAAGAAAGGCATGACTATGATCCTGTCATAGTGTCCATAGTTAGTAAAATGGTAAATTGATACACCAGAACATCCTGACCTTTGATCAATGTTGGCCATTGTGACATTTGCTTGGTGCTCACCATGTATTAAGACAAGATAGTGTGAAAAATCTAAGTAAAGGGCAGTAATTGCCCACTATACTAATTAGCAACAGTAGTAAGGTAAAGTAAAACTGGCACTCAGCTGCTGCCTAAGGAGTAGCAGGAATGACTGAGGGGAATCCAGGAGAAAAGGGGAATATATATATAAAGTGGATGAAGATATAAGTGCAAAGTCCAATCAACTCCAAAGCAAAGCAAGCAATTTCCATAAGGAAATAGTAAAAGGAAAGGAGAAATGGCATAAAGTTATGGAATGGGAACAAAATGAAGATAGGGTAATGGAATGACATAAAAAGTGAGTGCTGACATGACATTGGATGCAAGTCTGACCTTCCTATCCATCTCCAACTGCTCCTGTAGGATATTGGTAACTCCTATATAGAAGTTGTAGAAGTTCATATAGGAGTTCATTAAGGGACTTTGGAGTTGGACAGGAGGGCACAGAGGAGATTGGAGTTATCATCTCTAACAGATAGTCACTTACCCAGGAGACCAAATGATCCTTGAAAGTCCCCTTGATAAGTTGATGTAGTAAGTTAGATGCCAGTAGCTCATAGATATTGGCAAGTGGGAAGTGTGCCATGAATAGCTAGAATTGAATCAATGAACTGTTTGCATCAGCTATATATCATAGTAGACAATACTTACCACTATATCCCCCACAATGCCATAGCTCTCCCATAGACTTCATAAGTCCTTACTTGTTATATGTATCCCTATCTTCACTGGCACCAACTGGGCAGTTTGGTGGCCTGCTATCACTGCCTATACACAGTCACTTGGGTGCATGTGGTATATTGCCTTCCCTGAGCCTGCTATCCCTCCTACTGGAGATGACTTCAATAGCAAGCTCCAAAACTACTATATCAAGTGGCATGAGGCCAACTCCCATGTCACTGGCTCCATGTTGATGACCATATCCATATCATAGACCTTTTAGCAGAAGTACACTCCCAAGGGCATTGTAAAAGAACTTATTGAGGCTCTCAAGGCCAACTTCATGTTTGCTGGCCTTCCTCAGATCCCAGGTCTATAGGAATTTCAAGGCCATGATGGATACCACTATCCCTGCCAACTTGCATCCTGAAAATGCTCTCCAGCATATCCAGAACCATTATGCCAAGCTGATGAGTGTGAAGTACAATGTGTCTGAGAACATTCAAGTGATGATCCTTATATCGAAACTGCCTGCAAATATGGTTATGGTTATGCAGATGCTTGCACAAAAGAAGGACACAGCTGGGAATCTGATCCCACCTACTATTAAGAAAATAGTGGCTGCTGCCACACTTTCTGTTGCGAACGTGGTAATGTCACACCACTGGCCTCGGCTTCACAGGCTATTACCGAGCCTGGTGAGGTAATGGAAAGAGAAGGCGAGCTCATGCGCACTAATCACCCATAAGGTAACGGGAAAACAAGTGGTCAAAGCTGGGGATGCCAGCTGAGACCCTTGGGTTTATATAGTACAGAGGAGGGTGCACGGACCATAGGGTCCATGGGATAAACTACTATACATGGATAGACTAAAGTACACGATCGTGAGATAGTTCCCACCAGGGTTAACGGAGATTAAAGGGGCGTGCAAGCCATGAGGTATGACATCATGTGATGTCATGGTCTGGGCCCTGGTCATGTGACAGGTCACGTGACCGAGAAAAGAAAGGGGCAGAAGTGGTTCATAACACTTTCTTGGGAGCAGCACTCTGCTATGGGTAGCAAAGCTCATGCAACTGGGACCCAACAGGCCCAGAAGATCAGTGCTATCAAGTGCAAGGGAGAGGAAAATCCCTTCTTTAAGTCTCAGCAGCAGTCTCCTCTAGTACCTTCTGGACAGCAGGAGAATGATAGCACAGACAAGAAGGTGAAGAAAGGGCAATGTGAAAAGTGTGGTGGCAAGGCTGCTAAGAACAATCACCTCTCTTTCATAGAGGATGAGATGCAGTTTGTGTCAGTTGCTGTAATGCCAGTGTATAATTTCTCTTCTCCCATTTTTGATCCATGCATTGCTGCTCACTAGCCTGCCCAGTGGTACCAAGGAACTCAAGGGCCTCCTGCCTTTGATTCAATAACCAAGGCTTTTGATCTTGCCCATTAACTAGAGATTCAGCCCACTGCTAAGACTATCCAGTCCCTTGATATGACATGCCCTCTCCTTGAATGTCTAGATTTGCCTGTCCCTTTTTTACTATCATCCACATCCTACCAGCCAGAGGCTGTTACTATGCCTGATGCCCCTGTCTCTTTCTCCTCCACTTATGTTGCCCCTGCTATGTTTTGAAATGGTTGCTTGGCTCTGTAGTGAGCTTAGTAGCTAGTCACTAAGGTAAAACTATGTAAGGTATTCTAAGTGTGATGTAGGGATGATTACATAAGCACTAATGTACTGCCACATCCTGAACTGAGAAATTCCAACACTATGAAGTGTTAGAACCAGGGTCTCCAGGAGGTAACTCCAGAACTCTGGAGTTCGAGCAGGACTTGACTTCACCATATGTGATGCACCCTTGTCACAACTCTGGGGGTGTCCTGTAATTTTGGAATGGGCAGAAGGAATCGGATTGGTCTTGTTGCAAGCAACAAGGCCGAGGATGGTTCAGAAGAGAGTCTTAGAGACTCAAGGGGGTCAGAGTGAGCTTGGAAGACTGTTCAAGTCGATATTCAAACTGGAGTATCTACTACAAGTGCGGGGACTTTATATGCGGGAGTAGAACATAGGTCTTACTAATAGTCCAGAGTGCGGATGCTAGGTATACTGGAGCTGTGCTCCTAAGCGGGCACAGGGACGGAGGGTGAACTGGGGCGAAGCTAATGGCTATGTACTGTAAGCGAAAAATGGAGCATAACACTAAGAACAAGGAATGCTAAATACAGAGGGTCTGGGGTGTCAGGGATGCGGACTCATCGAGAACACACTGGAGGTCACAGGAAAGGTGTCCAGAGTTGTCCGGAGTTAAGTCTGGAGTACTGGATTCGACGGATATGACATGAAACTCCTACCTTGTTCTTCAAAGAAGTCCTGAAAGCACCACATCATGGCTGCTCTATCCACCTCCTGGGATACTGATGATAAGGTGGATATCTATGGTTCCAAGGTCAAGATCCAAGGTCCATATGACCAACATATTCAGGATCTCAGGTTAGTACATTCCTATTCATCAATGCACTGGTACTCATCTGCTATTGCTGCTTTTCCCTATGCACAAACCAATGTAGTGGAACTGAGTAGTACTACATATACATCCAATGTATCAGTACTGAGCCAATGCAAGCATATTTGTGTCTATGGCCCCCAATCTTCATGCACATGGTATAAAAAGCCTAATCATCCATTTTGGATTCTTGACTCTGGTGCATTATTGCACTTTACTCCCTATTGCTCAGATTTCTCTAAGTATGTTCCCTTGAAGGGGAAAGACCAAATACTGGTTCATACTGCCAACACACTACAAATAGTTGGCACAGGTCTTATCCATGTTCTCTGGCTTGATGCTGATGGCAAACATCATATACTGGAGTTATATGATGTTGTCATATCCATCCCAATCCAGATCCTTGGATCCAACTCCAGACTCAACTCTGGACCCATCTCCTCTGATCTCTGGTATGTTCTCAATGAGTTCACATCTTTGACATTCCAGACACACTATACTTAGTATTCCTTGTTCTCCATCCATATATAAGTCTCCACACTCCTGTCATAGATATTTCAGTTTAAATATTGACTTAGACAGTCTCCAAACTCACTCTGACCCTTTAAATCCATCTTCCAAGTTTGAAACTCAACTTGACTTTAACAGTCTCCAAAAACCATCTGTAAACTATCTGGACAACTTCTAGAATAGTCAGAATATCATAGAAATAATGTCCAATAACATAAAAATATATTTATATTTGAGAAGAAAAACATTAGAAATATATATAGAAATAGCTGGAATTTACCAGGGATGATTGGATCTTTGAGGTGGGTTTCACCCCTACAAGAAACCTCACCTGAAAGGTCTTCCATCCATCTCAAAAGTGCTGTCTAAGTGTGAAGGGGGGGTGATGTCAGAACCACGATTTTCTTCATGTTTCTCTTTATGATATTTACACCTTTAACCCCTATTATAAACCCCTGTCCTTAATCTTTCCACCCAATTACCTTATATTTCCCCTTTACCCATTAATTCAGGTCTAGGCTACTTTCAATTGCGTCATTCCATTGACACCAGGTTGTGTCATCACCATGACATCCTTCCATTCTCTGCTTATTTATCATTTCATATTTAGATTCATTTGATCCGTTATTTAATATCTGTTAGTAATATTTGGGCACAGGGCTTATATCTAGATACAGGTCTTAGGGTTAGATATCCTATATAAGTAGTACTCATCCTGTACAGTAGTCCTTGTGCTTAGTATTCTCATTGCTATGGGTCATTCTCTGTATGTGTGTTCATCTGCACCTTAGTCTGATTTGTGGTTTCAGCCTCTCGACTTTCTCACTTTGAGATTAAGTTGAGTTGTTCCTGATATAATACTAAGCACAACCCCTTCTTTTGACTTCGATTAGGCTTCGTTGCTGCTTATTGTTGTTTTTAGATTCCATCTTCTGCATCTTCAAACTTATTGTCATCGTGCTAGACTTCCTCTTCCTCCACTGTGAATTTCTCACATCTCACATCTAGGCTTTCGCTGCCATTCAAGACACTCTCCCTCACCCTCTTGCCTAGCTGGTCAATACTTTATTCCACTAGCAAAGCACCCCAACATTTGTCGGCAACATTATCGAGAAGAACCATCACAAAACCTGTCATATCAGGAGCGGTCGGGCAGTCCTATCATTCAGAAGAGTCCACTCATGTCAAGGAACCCTGAGAACAAAGGGTAGTCCTACCGACAGGCTATATTTGTCAAGATTGTACATTATCCTCCTCAGCATGAGAATAAACTGCTTTCACCATCATTCTATGTCGCATGTCTCCACACCCAAGGTTGCATTGAGTTATTATGTACCCCCACAGTAACAATTAGAGCTAGAGACAAGGATTCCCACTCTCAAGAATGATCACGAACATTCACCCAAAATTGGTGTTAAACTATTACCGTCCTCAGCATGATGTTGAAAGGCCCAAGGACCCAAGCACGTCAGTTAAACCACTCACACAGGGACGTCTTCCCCTCAGCCCAGCCAACTTAAATCAGCTGTCCAATCCTCAGGACAAGCAGAGGCATAGAGTATGGATACTGCTCGAAGGATCCCTGCATACCATGGTTACCAGGTATACAATGTGGCCATCCACTGCCACATAAATTAGGATAATGTTGCTGTTTCCCATAGTGCACTAGGGCAGGATTTCTGTGATTTGAGTCCCCAGGTCTGAGACATCCATCGGAGAATGCTCCGTTACAGTGTTGTATGACACCAGGTCTTACCCATCTACCCTAGTTGCCAACACTCCCATTGGCCAAAGCAAGCTTTCATTATGAACAATTACAAGGAAAAGATCATGAGAAACCCCATTCCTGCATTTGGTCTAGACTCACTGAGAAATCTTTAAAAAGAGGACTCAGCAGAGAGACAACGCATCACCTGACTACCTAGTCATGCCTGTCACTCATTGACAATGAGATGTACCCCATTTGACTCACGTCCTCCATTCCATGCAGTCCATGACATTCTATGAATTGCCGCAAATGACTTGCCACCGCTGTCGTCAGCCATCCTCCCATTCATCATATCAACAAGAACCCCCTGTTGTCCTGAGTATGATGATAAACCACTCACCAAGTCCAAATCCAATGCCAGAACCCTGTTGTTCTATCAATCCAAATGATATTCCATTGCCAGATAGATATCACAAGAGAGAACTCAGAGGTCCAGGAGTACCCAGATGAGGAAATTTATTTGCAGAAGATGCAATCATACTACCTGCTCATTGCCATCGTTTCACTAACGAGCACCACCATGATTCACATGTAGAGGAGTATCTACTACAAGGAGAAGAGAGCATCCGTCAGGAGATACAAGAAGTCTATGACACACTCCTTAGATTCTATGCTTAAAGGATAACACCATTCATCCTACCTTTTAGCATGTCCTTCTCCCCTTCACTGCTATTTCGGTTTATGAGTCATATATACCCATCTACTGTACCACGTGTACATCCCTGGCAAGATGTAAAAAGGCCACAAGCCTCCTAAGCAAGAGGTTAAACTACTATAGGATTCCTAGGCACGATGTAAAACTGCCCCAAGAACCCCTTCAATACTGTACCTCCCTATTCCTCTCAATTGATATTATCATTGCAGACAATGAGCTTTGAGAAGGAGGTAATAAGGCAAGTGCGCCTTGCGAAGAAAAGTCACAATTGAGCAAAATAAAAGAGTGCTCTTCTGAGCACAGAGGTTGCAGAATGCAATGAAGCACCTTGCATGCAAGCTCAAAAAGCGAAGCTTTTTTCTCTCACTTGCATCGCTATTCCAGGAGTACTGGCTTTGAGAAGGAGGTAAACGTGGATTCTTTCTGCCAAGACAAAATGATGAACCCAAGAGCACCATCGCTGATTACACCAATCCATCTCAAAATCACAAACAAGGAGGATAACCGTTGCTGTCATTACACTGGTTACTGTTATGGTTTCATCAAGAAACCATCAGAAGGGAATGGAGAGACCCTTTGGCCGGAAGAAAACCAAACCTATAGCTGATAACAGAGCTACCTGGCAGTGAGAGGAATGCTGTAACCCTGGCAGGGGAGCTACAAGTGCTGGAAGCCCACTGGAGGGAGAACCCTTAGCAGACAAGGTTTTAACCCAAGTCCCAGGGGCCCAAGAACAGTGAACTAGACAAGTGGTCAAAGCTGGGATTTAGCCAGCTGAGACTACCACCTTATATATTGGCAAGGTCTGTACACAGACCAAGCTATACACTACTATACATGGATATATACTATGTTACATATGGTAAGAAGGTAATGACCATGGGTAGAGAATGGAAGTGTGGACGGAGATGAAGAATGCAAGGCTGCCATGAGGCGAACCCTGAGATCTGATCTGAGATCTGCGGAGATGGTAATCTAGATAAATAAGATGTGCTACATGAAGAGAGATTAAATTGGATCAGGAGATCTAGGAGGTGGCAGGATTGCCATGGAGATTCAATGGAGATAGAGGTCTAGGGTAGTCTAGGGGTTGTCAATGTGTAACTCTAGAGGTTATGATGTCGGTGATGATGCCAGGGGCTGGACTCATCATGTGACTGGTCATGTGATCAGCCTTGTGGGAGGTCACGTGACTAAAGGAGTGAAAAGGTGAAAGGAATGTAGAAAAAGAGTGAAGGGTGAAAAGTTAGGTGTACGTGGTTCATAACAGTTACACCTCCCAAGTAGGAGGATAAACTGCTCATACTACCCAGAGAGGCTACACCGGCGCATGTGACTAAACCACACACCCCTCCTGTCATATCCGTCGAATCCAGTACTCCGGACACCTTTCCTGTGACCTCCAGTGTGTTCTCGATGAGTCCACATCCCTGACACCCTGGACCCTCTGTATTTAGCATTCCTTGTTCTTAGTGTTACACTCCATTCTTCGCTTACAGTACATAGCCATTAGCTTCGCCCCAGTTCACCCTCCGTCCCTGTGCCCACTTAGGAGCACAGCTCTGGTATACCTAGCATCCGCACTCCGGACTATTAGTAAGACCTATGTTCTACTCCCATATATAAAGTCCCCGCACTTGTAGTAGATACTCCAGTTTGAATATCGACTTGGACAGTCTCCCAAGCTCACTCTGACCCCCTTGAGTCTCTAAGACTCTCTTCTGAACCATCCTCGACCTTGTTGCTTGCAACAAGACCAATCCGATTCCTTCTGCCCATTCCGAAATTACAGGACACCCCTGGAGTTGTGACAAGGGTGCACCACATACAGTGAAGCCAAGTCCTGCTCGAACTCCGGAGTTCTGGAGTTACCTCCCAGAGACCCTGGTTCTAACACCTCCTAGATAAGAGTATAAACTGTCCAAGTCGTGCATTTTGCACATTGAGGTCAAAAGTTGTGGCGAGGAAGATTCCGTCCAACCCAAGACACAGAAACCTGTAACCCCCTGACATAAGTCTGTGAAAACATACCCTGTAGCAGCAGTCATCCTTTCACACTACCAACAGACCACCTAACATCAATAAGTCTGGAGACTATCTGTAACCCCCGAGTCAATTACCAGACTTCATAAACAGTTCACTGCATACCCCCATCCAGCATGGAAAAGAAGAATCCAGGACAACCCCACCTCTTCAGGACGATAACAGGTCCTTTATAAAACCATCACACATTGAAGCACTTATATAGTCATCCAATCCCTCCTCCTTCATTTACAAGATATGATCTAAGACCACTGTTGGACCCGAGCACTCTGAGTGGCACAGTAATTACAAAAACCTGAGATGAAGAAGTTTCATGACAAGTTAGGCTTCTCAAAAAAAAGCATAGTCAGACCAAGAGGAGTTGAATCTCCTAGATCAAAATCACAAGTCAGAGTTAGGGCATCTCCACAATCAAGAAACCCAACCCCTCTTATTTATCCATGACAAAGATCACACCCCCATTACGATTCAAGAACTTGGTCGCCACCATCCAGTCATTGTTCTATGATCCACCACGACCCATCACAATAAAATACAGGCCACCAGCCGCCATGCGCCAGGCCCTGTTTATTTATTTATCTATATGCCAAAAGTTCACACTTCCGGATGTTAATCTAAGAAGCCGTACAATCAATCCCTGCACCAGAAGGTCCATTAGATCATTTAATCGATCTTCAAACCCAGCTGATCAGACAATTACCCCAATCTGATTAGAAGCCATCCTCATTCAGACATTAAACTGAAAAACGCCGCTCAAGGAACCAAGTACCAAATCATCTCATTCTCAGTTTCAATCTCTGCCCCAATCATCAATTTCCAAGACATTGCTTTTATTGTTCCATCAAAAGAAATTCTAGGAATCGATGTGGACGTTGAAGCTTGAGAAGAAGGTAATAATGAGCATAGCGATAGCAAAGTGAATCTGTGAGTGAATCATGAACATTAGAGAGCCACTTTGAAGAAGCGAGATTCACGAGCTCAAAAAGTGTCAGCTTTTTTCGCTCCAGTCATCAGTGATACAATACCATGCTACCCATGAACATCAACTCCCTCGCTTTGTTCTCACTCCCCGCTCACAACAAGTTGGTTTTACCTCACAGTAGAATCATAACCCTTATGACATCACTCTCCTATCATCTCTTTTGGTTTTGGTTGTTGTTGGCTCGATATTTGGCCTTCCACCTATCCCACACTTCTCTAGGTTCCCATGATAAAAAATTCTCTCAGCTCATCTGGAGTATTCACCTTGAGAAGGAGGTAATGTCAGAACCACAACTTTCTTCATGTTTCCCTTCATGATATTTACACCTTTAACCCCTATTATAAACCCCTGTCCTTAATCTTTCCACCCAATTACCTTATATTTCCTCTTTACCCATTAATTTAGATCTAGGCTATCTTCAATTGCATCATTCCATTGACACCAGGTTATGTCATCACCATGACATCATTCCATTCTCCACTTATTTATTATTTCATATTTAGATTCATTTGATCCATTATTTAATATCTGTTAGTAATATTTGGGCACAGGGCTTACATCTAGATACAGGCCTTAGGGTTAGATATCCTATATAAGTAGTACTCGTCCTGTACAGTAGTCCTCATGCTTAGTATTCTCATTGCTATAGGTCATTCTCTGTGTGTGTGTTCATCTGCACCTTAGTCTGATTTGTGGTTTCAGCCTCTCAACTTTTTCACTTTGAGATTGAGTTGAGTTGTTCCTGATACTATTAGCTATAAGTTAATTATTTATATTCATGATTTGTTTAATGTTTTTATAGTATGCAGATTATGCTCAGCAGAGTTTTTCTTTTGATGGTGTTTCTACTCTTCTAGTGTTGCCAAAGTTCAGTTCAGTTCAGGTTCAGGTTCAGAGAATATATATCAGGTTCAGGTTCAGGTTCAGGAGCTGATGATTTTTGAAGAACCAGTTCAGAACTGGTTCGAACCTATGAACCTGGAAAGATTGTTGATCACTATTATGTGAAATCAATAGTGTGTGTTATATAGTTGATTCTCAAAACTAGTATCTACATAAGCCTTGTTTTGATATCTATAGTGAGGTACAATATTTGGTACTTTTTTAGTGTATACATATGATGTAGTATCTGAGGGTGTGGGAATTTCACTTAGCTTTGGTGCAGATGTGGGAACTACTAACCCTTATGTTGTCCCTGAGTCATGTGACCATGTGTGAGTGCTATGGAGATATACCTATTTTAATTCACATATGTCATTGTCACAGTTTTGCATCTTTCATATTGAATAAGGTGTTTGGTAAATGTGAGTACTTGGTATGATTTATATAGTTTGATATCTATGTTACTATATTGACTATCAATAAGCCTAGTGAGCCAATGGTGTTATGAACCGCGTGCACCTAACTTTTCACCTTCCGTTCTTTTCCTACATTCCTTACCTCCTCCCACTCCTTTAGTCACGTGACCTCCCCCAAGGCCGATCACATGACTGTCACGTGATGAGTCCAGCCCCTGACATCATCACCGATGTCATAAGCCTCTAGGTTTACACGTTGACAACCCCTAGACTACCCTAACCCTTATCTCCATCGGATCTCCACAGCAATCCTGCCACCTCCTAGATCTCCCGATCCAATCTAATATCCTCTCATGTATCACATCTTATTTAGATCTCCGTGGATCTCAGATCAGATCTCAGGGTTCGCCTCACGGCAGCCTTGTGCTCTTCATCTCCGTCCGCACTTCCATTCCTTACCCATGGTCATTA
>JBBPKS010000370.1:0-13784 GCA_038089355.1 Pulveroboletus ridleyi | reverse complement strand
ATTACCAGTACTCTAGCGAGCGGTTGCCAACATGTACCTTACCGGTCCATGGCCTGTTGCACGTCGCGGCTGATATCGAGATATGTGGGCCTGTCTGGGCTTCCTGGACATTCTTTCTAGAGCGTTATTGTCATCTGCTGCGGTCAAGTCTGCAATCCCGGCGTTATTCATGGGGCAATCTCACGATCCGAGTGCTTGAACTTGCACAACTCAGTCAGGTACGCATGAAGTTCGACTTAAGCAGTGAGTTTGAGGATTTTCAAATACGACGTGGAGATGAGCTACTACAGCGCAAGTACATGCATGAAGCTTGTGAGATACCATGTCGATTATTCCATGCGATCGACTGACGAGATTACTTTAGATCCTGATCAAATTCTCCAGCTGCCATGTAATCATGCATATCGGCCGGACGGTGACTTGAAACGTCGAATCGGGATCTATTTTGTCGGAGTAGTAGGTGGACGCCGAACTGACTACATAGTTCATCTACCCGAAACAATGGCGCTGTGGGGGAAACTGCGGGTGCTAGGTGGTGATCAACTCCGTAGTAGGTGGTCATTGGACCGGATGAGATCATCCAAAGATTACAGAGACAACAGTTATGTGCGGGTAAGCGTTTTAATTAATGTCTGGCGCATGATGCTATTGACTATTGAAATAGTACGAAGTTACATATACTCAGGGCGCTAGTAGCAAGACCGACATTCATTACGGACGGCTGGAGAAGATCGTGGAGTTCACGACAGGAGAGGAGAGTGTTTGGAGGCAGCTGAAGAACACACAACAAATTTTGGCGCTTGTCCGGCCATGCAAAACAGACGGGAAGGACACATCAGCAGAGATTGTCGAGTATCGGACCAAGAAGGAATGAATCATCACCGACGTGCGAAATATCAAGGCAGTGGTGGGTCGTGTAAAGACGCGGGGGACATGGGCCATAGTCGACCGAACGGTGGATTCTGTACCTACATGCTTACAGGGAGCCGAGTACATAGACGAGAGCAGTGAGAGCGATACTTAATAACATGCCTCAAGCAACTGTTGTTTGCGAGTCATGCTACCCTACTGTAAGCTGGTCATGGCCAGTGCGGGAACATTGGGGTGGGCGAGCAACGGAACAGAACCACGCTCTATTGGATGACCATGAAGTACTGATACGTGACTACTGTCTCTACTGTGAGTGGTGGAGATACACGCAACCTACTTGCCCTTCAAACCTCAAATTTCAAATGTAATACAATTCAACTGATTAGCCTATTGATTTCACCGATTTCACCGATGTTATTCAGCGGATAGTGAGCGTAACTTCACAGAAATAGCCAATGAACTTGAGTGACATTGTCGAAATGCTCGTAAAACACGCACGCTTGGTCCAGAGAACACCCGGGAGCCATCCCGGTCACGAAGGAGCGCAAAACTACATTCATTGAGTTTATCCACTGAATCCAGTGCCGGATCTGGGTTCAGCGGATCGCTGAAATTAACTGGACACTCTTTCAGTGGAAAATGTCAATAAACTTGGCGATTCATTGGAATTTCCGCTTAAAAAGGGGGGATCTACTACCCACAGTGCTGTACTACCACACATATATCATCATCATTGTCCGATTGGCTGAGCAGAGACGCGCACTTGGCAGACAATGGCAAGCCTACTCCCTTGATTGTTCGTTGTGACTAGAGTGGAGATCTGTCGCTGATGCCCCATGGATTCAACATTCGGTACTTTCCTCTCATAAGTAAAGGTCCCATCGATTCGTCATGCTCCATGGGCAGCCTGGAGTATGAGTATACTGCTGCGACACCACTTGCAGTGATCAGCATTGCTATGACTGTGATAACGCATTCGGACATTGTCCACTCACCATCTCCAGAGGCTGGACATCACCATGCGCAACTTGGCTGCTCCCCTTGTTATCGCCAATGGAATCATCTAAAAAAGGTAAGGGAGACCTTCCGAATTCAATACCGTCAAGCAACGTGCACACGCATGTCGGTAATGGCTCTCTGGCGCACGTTCGACATGCTTGAATCAGAACCATATGTGGTGAAAAGAAGATACGATGAACATCACACCACATCAGAGAAAGTACGGCACATGACCCTGTGTGCAGCACTATGCTATGCCCGTTTTCCAGAGACTTGGTCGAGTGCCCAGAGCAGGACGATAGGTGCGAGGGAAGGGGGGTCAAACTTACGAATTAGACTAAAACGATGTTCAGATTGCTCAGATTGAGTACGCTGGGTCATCAATACTCTGGATGGTATACGTTACGTCGAACATATTCCTGGAGATGAACCTCTCGTCTACCGCATCCTGTTATGAGCGATACACTTGACCCACACTCACTGTCGTGTTCCGTGCGCCAGACGGCGTCGTCCATATCTTTTGCCACGCTAGTCTGTACATGTCCTTTGACCGAGCGTGTCCTTGCGCACACGGAATCGATTTCGAGCCACCATCGTTCGTCCATTTGAACGGCCGCTCTGCACCAGGGGTCTATGTCAAGCATGGTATACAATCCCTCGATGATGACGATACCGTGGGTCGATTTGATGGTCACCACGTCGATCTTTGAGCGCGTGGTCAAAGGAATGGGCGATCAAGAGACGCGCCGTGTTAGGGATACTAGAGAAATGTGAGCTAGAGAAGCCCTTTGTAGACTCACTTTGTGCACGTTCTGAGTTTGACGATGAACTGGGCACGCTCAACGACGACACTGTCCATGTCGATGTGCTGGACGGGGTCATACAGGCAGTCGTCCCAAAAAGGTTGGATGCCCACCCGCGTCTCTGATCCCCACTCAGCAGTAGGTTCAATCGCACACTTCCCCGATCTCAAACCTCACATGTATAGACTACGATGATGACAGTTGAATAATCGTCTCAGAGAACTCGGTTATAGACGGCGTTGTTAGGACTCATGCAGAGGTAGCGAGGTGGCAAGACTCAAAGACACTATATCCGTGTCACATACGGATGGTATGAAGGACTCGCATTGAATCACCGAGAACTATCTGTCGTATCATGTGCGCCAGAACGGAAACAAACCATCCAGGTGGGAACAGTGAGGGTGAAGGATGTGTAGCGAGTTCCTTCCTGGCGTTGATGGACTGTAAGTTTGATGATGTACATGAACAATGAACACATACCGTTATGTGGACTCCAGCAGCCGATGGTTCAGATGGATTGCGAGCTTGTTCTGTCTAATAGAATACAACCTGTCAAGACGAGGATCTACCAATACCGAAAGGGACACACCCGGTCTGCCTCTGCTGCATGTGCATCACTCTGTCCACTACATCAGGAAAAAATGCAAATGGCTATAGTAACAGGCACAATAATATAGACTACATTATACAACATTGTTAACCTGAGAATGGAATAGTATGTAACATTTCTACATAGACTACTGTTGTAAGGCGGTAACCATTTGCATCCCACATAGTCCAGTCGGTCAAATCAGTCACTACCGGTGCTACCACGACTACAAGGTTGCGCTTGGTGTAGGTACAAAATTCAACCATTCTGTACTGTGAGAGAGAAATATGTCAGAAAGAATGTACGAAGTGTTCTGTTGAGTACATAAGTACAGTGAAATAGATACTATTCGTCAACGTACCGCCCACCCGCCCACCCGCCCCCACACACCTCAAGAACAGCTGTGTCTTCATAACACGTCCGTTCTATATTGCTCGAAGATCCGAGGGTCCGTGTACCTGTTCAAGTAGAATGTGTCAGCGGCATGCATAGCGCAATTGTTCTTCCAGAGTGGGTTGATAGCGCCAGAGGGATACCGGGGGATCAAGTGACAAGGCTGAATCAATTGCGACACAGGAATGACCACCGCGTTAGGAGAATGGTGGCGTGTTGACCGAGTGATGCGAAACATGTTGATGTTCGCATCCACATGGCGGAATTGGTTGAACAAGTGCACATAAACCAGTGGTTCTGAGCACTGTCCAAGGTGAGGTGGCAGTCGGAATATGACGCGTATCTCAGCCACACGCAATCCTACGATAAGGGTAGTCAATACAGAGCAAGAGATAAAGGAAAAAAGTACCATGTAAGCCAGTAGGGCAATGACCCTCGTTACCCGTTGTAACCAGCACTGTGTCAAAACGAGCTGGCGTTGGTGGCTTGCGGGGCCCGTTGGAGCGCTGCGGATGGCACCTAATTCTTGCCTGAGAATCGCCACCCACATGTTGCATGGCTTCCAGACCAATGATGATATTAGTGAAGCAATCGAACCGATCATTGACGTTCGGTCTGAAGAAATGGTCAGCATGCGCCAAGGTACTGGTGAATGCCTTGAGAGCATCGATAAAATTGACAGCGCCATGATGCTGAACTAGGTAATGAACGGTTTTCTTGGATAGGTGTGGCTTGTCGGATATTCGGTACCAAGCACCTGTGGGGAGAGTCGTTGCAATGGGGGCATGGCTGTCGGTACCATCTGCAACCAACCGATTCATATCCACATCCACTGATGTGTTCACAGTGGAATCTGACTTACGATCGCGCCATGCTAAGTACGTATTGAACCAAATGACTGCCTCTTGACGCTGGAGCCATCTTGTCATTTGCTGCGTATAGTCCTTGCGATTGGTATTGAGGTACGCCTTCTTAGCATAATCAATATGCAAACGTTCCGAATTCTCCGTATTCAAACCGTCAAGGCTACCGAACAGCCTAATTGTGTCAGCGTAGTGAAGGAGCGAGTGCAGCTTGGGGATGTTAAAATGTTCTCGGCACTCAAGGGCGATAAAAACATCCTTCTGGGCGTGGAAAGTATCAAGGGCTTGCTGGAGGGCCGAAATGGTGTCGTCCGTATGAGATTGGTACTGTGCTAAGTAGATGAAGTCCAGTAGTGCACGGGCAGCTATGAGAACTTCGTGGTGAGAAGTAGTTCCAATGAGTGAGGCAAGAAACACGCGCTGCAATTGCTTGTGCTCGCTACCGGTCCATTGCTTCACTTTCGAGATGCCGTCCTTCCAATGCCGCAGCCCTGGGTAGTAGGGCATTGCACGCAACCGATCGTCCAAGTTGGACTTGCCAGCTATGTCTGTGCACCATTTCTTGATGTAGTCCTTGAAGGCGCCCTGGTGGAGTTGGTGTAGAATGTCAGAGCAGATACAGACAAAAATGTCTGAGTGAGGGAGAATGGACCAGAAGGGGGAAAATATAGGACGAAGGCCCTGGGCGATGAACTCGGGCGGGTATTGGCCAGTGGCTTGTGCGTGTAATATGTGGGTGGTTTGTGCCTGGCTACGAGCACCGAATCGGATGTTTGTGCCTCTTTGGTCAGGTGGCACGAGGCACTTGGGGCACCGGTTTTCGGCACAACATGCCACAAGACACTGCTCTGGGTGATCTCCGATGTAGGCTGCCACAATAGGAAACACGTGCCGAATTTGCCCGTCTGCACACATCATCGTGACTCCCTCTGTCCCAGCAACAAGCAGAGGCTGAAGAATCTTTTTCATACAATAGTGGAAAAGTCGATATCCACCCACGGAGTTGTCTTCGAACGAATTTAATTTGGATACTGGTAAGTAACCCAATAGCACCGAGGCATGACGACCAGGCTGACGACGAACATGTTTCGACACGTTCCCAATGCTAAGGTAGACTGGCCATGCAGTTTTGTCCCCTTTAAACCGGGACAACTCTGTTTTATCCGACGCCAGAATCACTGGTGCAATAGTCGCTCCTGCAGGCAAACGGCACTACCAAAGGTTAGGTGCACCCCCGCTCGATCTTTGATTGTGCTCACCTGTGTGTCCCACCACCAGTCGCCAGTCCACATTTCGTCGTATCGGCGAGTTTTGCCTTCACGATCGGTATACACTTTTTCTGGTGCGTATGCCATTTCCCCATGAAAATCCGGATTGCCAATGATCTCTTTGATACAGGCAACGGGGTCTCGCATCCATAATTCAAGTTCTTCCCCCGCTGGTTCCTCACCATTATCGCCCACTGACAGCTCAACAGGTTGATCACCACGGACTTGAATCATCTCACATCTCCATTCAGCACCTGTCGGTAGCTGATCGATAGCGTTCAAGAACGTGTGTTTAGTCCGATAACTTGGGCGCGTTCGTGTATGAGTCTAACATCTTAGTAAGTCTTCTCTGTCGTCAAGACGCATCCGATCTACTCACAATCGGCAAGGCTAGGTACTCTTCAATTCCTCGCTGATTAACGTTTTGAATTAGCCACCGGCCCAACTCCCATTCTTCCCTATCGGCAAAGGGGGCATACCTCCCTTGTCCAGAGGAAGCCTGTCGTTCCTGCACAGCGGCAAACATAGTTTTCCCCTGCCCAAGTACAGAGGCGGTAGGCCACTCTGTGAACACTTGTGCGTAGCGAGAATACTGATTAACCTCCATACTTTCCCCGCTTTCATTAGGATCGAGTATGGGATCAAGCAAGGCATGGGGTTCGCTGTTGTACCTGCTGGGTTCACCATCAAGTTCATGGGGTTCATCATCTTGCCCAATCCCCTCGCCACTGAAGCCAGGCCCCGAAAGAGGTGGCAAGTCGGGCCTGTGGGTTGGTCGGCAGCGCCAAGAATGAGCGACATGTCGTCGTAGTCCCGTTGCACTGAGGAAGGCCCGACCACAGCGGTTGCACGCATGACAAGGTATTGGTCCGACTGGATGGATACGTGGCATCGTTGGAACAGTGCCGGACAAGGGAGGTCAGGTCTTTGGGTCGTACTGATGGAAATTTGCAGATGCCGTTATGGATATCTCTTCCATTCGAGTGTCCACATGGACACCCTGCGCAGCCACTCCAGGCTTCGTCTGATGATCGTATGTAGGACCTTTTTCACAGTGGACCCTTACTTTTTATCAGGTTCGGCATATGGACAACAGTATTTAATGCTGGCGCTTTCAAAAATTTTTCCATCCTACTACCGCTTTTTACAGTCTGTCCCATTTTGCTAGCTGTCATAATGTCACTTCCGCCTTCCCAACTCACTGAAAGCACACACAGCCGCATCCGTCGCCCCAGCCAAAAAGTCCAGTCCATGTTAGGTATGTTTTTCCATACTGCCCGAGAAGGGGAGAGGCTGATAGTTGAAGCAGAAGATAAACGACAGGAAAAAGATATGGCTGAAAAGCTAGCTGCAAAAAAAGCAAAGCGTCGTGAAGAACTCACCCACAAGCGCGACCAGGCCACAAAAGCAGCCAAGCAGAGCGCACCCAAAGCCACAGTGAATGCGGCGGCAAAACAAGCACCCACCAATCCGAGGGCGCAACCCCTCAGTCCAGATAGCGCAGTATGTATTTATTTTTTTCTTCTTGTCGACCTCAATGACTGACAGTTGCTTACAACAGTTCACTTCCCTCAATGTGACTGGTCCCAATGCTGTCACCGCCAGCACGACTCGGGCAGTGCTCGCCCCGCCTCTCATTGCACGTAAGAGCAATGTACCTCCGGTCCCCACACAAGCTAGGCCCTCTCCGTCCCCTCTGACTCGCACAGTGAGTCTGAACCCAAGGGTAAGCGTTTCACTCATAAGTGATCGATACTCACTGTACACTCAGGCTGCTGGAATGCTTCCACCCCGTGTTCGCATTCTTACACCAAGCCAAGCGACAAAACTGCAAGCTCTCAAAGGTGCGCATCAGACCAGTCCATCCGGTGATGGCAATTCCACAAGGAAAAGAACCCGTGAGGCAACCCCGTTCCCCATGTAAGTGAGCTGTTACGCTTTACATTTGATACTACCTAGTTTAAATAGCGGCCAATCCAGCAGTCGTCCCGCTGCTGATGGCTTCCAGGACGAATTCATTGGTGAAGGACCGGCATCGAAAAAGCGTGCATTCCGTAATGTCAAGCCCAGTGATGATGATGACGATGGGGACATGTACCCTATGAAGCCTGCCAGCTTACAGGGTGAACCCAACGCTCTGAGCATGGGAAGGCTCGTGATTGGTGACGCGATGCTCATGGAAGAAACTCCCAGCGCATCCAACATGCCCATCAAACCATCTAAACGCCCCAAGGCAGGCGACTACGACACGGCCACTCAGGCGGTCCTCCAGACTGCAATCGCATCATATTGTGCGATGTTACTGACAGGTGACCCATTCCCTAGCTCGGTCAAAGAACAAGGCTGTGCACAGACTGCGTGGTGGTATGCCTGCTGCCACCATAGCGTCACGATTGAGCATGAGCCAAAGCTAATCAAATTGGTGGGTGATCACACCATCCATTCTACTATACTCACTAATGTAATAGATCACTGATCGTACGTGCCATATTCGAGGCCAATTCAAGACCAAGGCGCGTGGGGTGGTCAAGTCCTTGTACGGGTTCGAAACAAGTGCAAACAAGCATGTTATAGAAAAGAACCGCATGCTCGTTGGCGAGCTGAAAGAGCATGCAGCGTTTGCCTTTCGCGTACGTCAGATTCTTACTCTTGTGGTCTATGGGTATATTCACGTTCTGTCTAGGTTCGTGGTGCCACGACTAACGACCATAAAGGCCTCTATGCGCACCCCGCCATACAGCAAGTCATCAACGAGGTTCTATTCAAGAATAAAAATGACCACGGTGTAGTCTTGTCTAACGACTATAACCCCTTTCCCCGTGTTGGATTTGCGCTCGTGCTCACTGCTGTAAGTGTTGTTAGATCTCATTATCTGCAGATTAATGTGTGCGACAGATTGAATGTGCGATCGACGAGTGGGCCTCTGGAATTCGAGAAGTCGTGTCATTCAAGGAAGAAGACTACCTTAGCGTATACAAGGGCCATCTCGCCTCCCTCAACGAGTTCGAGGATCTCACCAGCTCGAGCAACAAACAACTCCAGAAGTTGTTGAAGAATGTATTCAAGAATGGATGGTACGTTATTAGCTATATTTATGTGACTTGCTAACTAGTTCACCCCAGCATCCATGCAGGGATCGTGGATTTCGGAGACAAGAAGGATAAGAAAGCGGTACCTACCTCCTTGCTAGCCAACGCTATCTGTGAATCCGAAGAAAGCAATGCTGGCGACATGGAAGAAGAAACCCCTACGGAGATTATCGATAGCACTGACAGTGACAACGCTGACAATTTTGATGCCGATAGTCCCAATGATGGGGTCGATGTCGAAGATCACAATGACGTGAATGGAGTAGGCGAATATGGTGACAGTTTGGATGAGGATATGGAGTGGGCTGTAGAAGAGGATGAGGTCGAAGGAGCTGAGAACATTTAGTAGCAGTTTGTAGCACCCTGACTAAATGCTATGTTGTCTGTGTCGTGCACCATTAGGCCCCGTTGTTCGCATTGTTTGGTTAAGTTGTCCCTGCATGCTATATGCTACTATGTAGTATCCCAACATGAATGCTAACTACATAGTACTACATGGTTAGAGAGTATATAGTCTATGTAGAAACATTGATTAACTTCTGCACTACATTGAACTATGTATAAGGGGGAAGCTGACAGGGACTACAAGAACCATAAGTGCTACATAGTACTGTATAGTAACTGTCTTTTTTCCTGATGTAGTGGAAGCACCTTCGTTGGGATGTTTTGTAGCCACAGCCTTGCGAGGTACTTTGGGCTGTGATGTGGGATGAGTCGGTGTATACAGATGCGACGAACGACGAACCTGTGGTTTTCTGACGGGCTTCCACACCGCTCGCTGGGACGATGCGTGAGCATATCAGAACTATTCCTTTATGTCTATCAAAGAGTGCTCACCCGTTGGCGCTGGCCTGCAGCCATTGTCGAAGGACCCGCATTCACGATATTTGCTCTGACTGGCGAGTGTGAGGGTGACTGGCGTTCGTCGCGTTGTCGCGACTTTCCAGAGAGTCGAGCGGGTGTGCGTGAACTAGAATCCTTGTCATTCTTGCCTCGCGGCCACCTTTTGAATATCGAGTCATGCCAGCGCGACTTGGCAGTGTTGTGATTTCCTTCTCCATGCGAGGTGGATGCTGCCGGTAGGCGTCTGGCATTGTCTTCTAGAGGATGCGCAGATGAAATGGGGTAGACAGGCTTGAGTATCGTTAACATGGCAGGAACTGGAGAACGAGCCGATCACCAACCTCATCGAAATCGAATGCCTGCGAAGCAGACAGGTTCGACACCTCGACCTATACTATGGTGAGAACTGGCTTCGAGGGTGAGATGAACAAAGCCATACATCGAGGAGATCGCCGCCCTGTCTCTTGGCCCCGGGCTGGTGTTTCCCCGAATCCTCCTGCCATACACGATGGAGTCAGTGGCGATTGTTGGTGATCGATAGGAAAGTCGCACCCAATTCGTATCAGGTGACTCGTTGCTGTGGCCGCCATTTGATGTCAATGCCTTGTCCTCAGCTGATTCCTATATGAATTGTCAATGCGAATGATGGACTATCTGATCATCCAAGGACAACCACATACGTGAAAAGGGCCATATGAGTCGGGCAGAATCTTGCTGAGGTCGTGTATCTCAATTTTCCCATCGCGTCGTCCAGTCGCGACATGGCAGTTGTCGGGAGAGAGAGCAATCAAATTTATTTCTGCCTCACCATCCCGGTCAACTGAAACGATCAGAGCGAGTGTCGATGTGTCGACGAATAGGATTGAACGAGACGCGAATGTGGCGATGAATGTCCCGTTGGCAGCGAGGGCGAGGGAGTGGCCGAGACGGTCATGGAATGACTCAGCAAGCTGTGTCCCGGTCGAAGCGTCGAAGGTCCTGAGTCTGTCGTAGGATACACAAAAGATTTGTAGGCCATCACTTGACCACGCAAGTGGGGTAGCCCGAAAGGGGTCAGGCATGGGTGTCTTGATTTTGATGAGCTCCTGGCCAGTGTGACTGTTGAAAAGGCGAATATGGTCATCATAACAAGCAGTGGCGATTTGGTCGCCATTGGGGGAGAACCTGACCCCCTTGGCTGAATTGCCATGTTGGAGTGGGCCAATGAGTCTTTCTCCGCTCGTGCGCGTGATGCTCCAGATGCTTGCGTTGCCATTGATAGTCCCAGTGGCCAGCCTGGTCGAATCTGGAGAGAAATCCACACCACTTACCCCATTGTTGCCCTCTACACTGATCACCTTTTCCTGCAGTTCTGCATCCCACACGCTCGCACCGCCTTGGAAGGTCCCATATGCAATCCACTTGCTATCCCTTGATACTGTGATAGCCACCACATCTATTCCTGTTTGGTTTGCGACTTGCTGGCCATCCTCAACCCGCCATCGCTGAATTCCGTGCCTAGTTCCACTTAAAAGGTACTTTCCATTGGCCTGGAATGCGACTGCTTGCACCCAGCCAGAGCTACCAGTGTCGAGCATCACTGTCACAGTTTGGCCTTCCTGAATGTCAGCACTGCAGCCACTGCTCAATCATTCCTCAGAGTTGCTACGCACTAGCGTTCGTTGACGACATCTTTAACAGTGCAAACTCGTCGGCGTCGAAATGTCAAGGAACAAGGCGTATCGGTTCCCTTGTGATGCGCTCGATACGTATAAGGTTTGTCCACGCGGCTCTCTCGTGGCCCTGGCGTCTATCCTTACTTGAGTCTTGCCAACTCATCAGGATGACCAAGTAAGCAGTCACAGGAAGTGATACTCATCATCATTACCACAGGTAGTCTCACCCTGCGACCTGCGAGCGATCGCCGTGTCTTGGTTGATAAGCTCCGTTCGCGATGGCCGCGCACAGCCCAGCTTGCATCACGCTGTGCAGAGTACGGCACGTTCTCAAATTATGCCTCACTCAAGCCCCGGGCCAACATTCTCCATCGAATGTAAGACAGACATATGTGGCTCCGGTTACACTTACACGCATGTTTGGGCTTGCAGAACTGTCCAAACGATGCTCACACGTTTCCGAGTGACCCTTACCAGCGACCCTCCCAGGCAGGCCGAGTCACCGGATGTACTGTCACTGAGGTCCAGTCCAGTGGACAGTACCATCGATAGCCTATGCGCGAAGCAAGTCGACGGGATTTTCTCTGGTGTCCGACAACGAGTAAGAAAACCCTATTTGGAATAAGGAAAGTTGTCATCTTACTGCCATCCATGTAGCCGCACCGGAACGGTGGTTTCGTCAGAAGCCTATGCGTGGAGAAAGTCAAACTTGGGGATCATCTACCCCAGACGTGCCTAGCCAGCTCCTCTTTCACCAGTATCTATTTCTGGTACACGAAACTGAATATCGATCATAACTTGTAAGGTGGGATTCTTTCCAACAATTGGTTTCGGTGACACCATCCTCCACTTAACAGTAGGCCTGATCAATCGCATACGCCCTCTGCTCTCGAACCTCGTGTACGTAGAGTACAATCGTGACAGTAGAATAATTGTCTCTGAGAACTCGGTAGAGATGACATTATCAGGGCTTATGCTAATGTCGCGAGGTGACACGAACGCAAATGTACTATCTGTATCCTACTGATTGGTGGCATGGAGGAATCAGATTGAATCACCTGGACCCATCTGCCTCATTGTGTGCGCCAGAATGAAAGCACAACATCCAACTGGGGAACCTGATGGTAATCGAAAGGGAAGAGTAGCGTGTTCCTTCCTGGGGTTGAGCAACTATAAGTTTGGCATGGTAAATAAGCCAGTAGTGCATACCGCTAAATGGACCCCAGCGGCCAATGGCCCAGATGGATTGCGAGCTTGTTCTGCCTAATAGAATGTGACCTGTTAAGATGAGGGTCTGCCATTACCGAAAGACACACCCGGTCCGTCTCTGCTGCATGTGCATCACGCTGTCCATTAGTGGAAGCACCTTCGTTGGGATGTTTCGTAGCCACAGCCTTGCGAGGTACTTTGGGCTGTGATGTGCAATGAGTCCGTGTATACAGATACGATGAACGACGAACCTGTGGCCTTCTGACAGGCTTCCACACCGCTCGCTGGGATGATATGCCAAACGCGTCAGATCGATTCCTTTTCGTTTATCAAAGAGCGCTCACCCGTTGGCGTTGGCCCGCAGCCATTGTCGAAAGACCCGCGTTCACGATACTCACTTTGACTGGCGAGTGCGAGTGAGATTCGCGTTCGACGCGTTGTCGTGACTTTCCAAAGAGTTGATCGGATGTGCGTGAACGAGTTTCCTTGCTAGTTGTGCTTCGCAGCCACTTTTTGAATATCGAGCTGAGCTGGCGCGACTCAACAGTGTCGTGACCTCCTCCACGCACTGCCGAGGCTTCTGGTAAGTGTCTGGTATTGTCCTCTGGGGGATGCGCAGATGAAATGGGGTAGACGGGCTTGAGTATCGTTAACATGGCAGGAACTGGAGAACGCGCTGATTGCGAACCTCATCAAAATTGAACGCCTGTGAAGGAGACAGGTTCGCTATCTCGACCTGTGCCATTGTGAGAACTGGATTCGAGAACGAGATGAACAAACTCATGCATCGAGAGGATCGCCGTCCTGTCTCTCGGGCTCGGGTTGGTCGTGTTTCCCTCAATCTTCCTGCTGTACACACAATGGAGTCAACCCGCGATTGAATGGGAAAGTCCTACATGATTCGTATCAGGTGACTTGTCACCATGGCCGCCATTCGGTGCTGATAACTGTTCATCCAGTTGTCCGTTGTCCTCCACAGATGCCTACATACGAGTGATAGATTGCCAAGGGCTTGTCTGACAATACGAGAACAAACACTTACATGAAAAGGGCCGAAGGTGCCAGGGAGTATCTTGTCAAGGTCGCGTACGGCAACTTTCCCACCACGTTGTCCGGTTGCGACATAGCTGTTGTCCAGCGAGAGAGCAATCGATGTTATTTGCACTCCAACATCCTCAGGAACCGAATCAATCAGAGTGAGGG
>JBBPKS010000369.1:0-13789 GCA_038089355.1 Pulveroboletus ridleyi | reverse complement strand
GGCTTTTATAGTACAGAGGAGTGCGCACGGACCATAGGGTTCGTGGGATGAACTACTATACATGGATAGACTAAAGTACACGATCGTGAGATAGTTCCCACCAGGGTTAACGGAGGTTAAAAGGGGGTGCTAGCCATGAGGTATGACGTCATATGATGTCATGGTCTGGGCCCAGGTCATGTGACGGGTCACGTGACCGAGAAAAGAAAGGGGTCCGAGGTGGTTCGTAACACCAGACCTATTCTACTGTTTCTGACTATGTGACTTGAGCATCAGCCATCAGCCTGCCATAAGTGTTCATGACTTGGTCATGTGTTGCACTGACATGAATTAGATGCCACAAGAGTGGACTATAGAGGAACAGAAGAAATTTCTTCATGACGAACTCATTGCATTCAAGAGGATTGGTGGCCGAAGCTATACAAAGCAGTGGCCAATGCTCTATCAAAAATGGTTTCAAAGATGGCCGGAGCACAAGCTTACACTTCCCAGCTGCCCTGATTCTGCCGTGCTGACACCTGATCAGCAAGGGATTCTTTCCAAGGCTATAGAATGATGCCAGGCACAGCTTAGACACTGGATGCACTGGCATGCTGGGGCAGGAGAACACTGGTCTGCCAATGTGAAGACTGCTAGGATCATGAATGTCCTCCTAAAACTGAAAAAGCGAGCCAAGAAGCCATGGGAGATATACTCAAACACTTGTTACCACACCCGTGTCCAGCTGAATATCAAGAAGGGGTTATCGATTGCTGAAGTCAATCAGAAAATTCGGGAGATGTTTGAGAATGAATCTGCCAACATCAAGGAGGAGGTCCAAAAGATTAGCGACACTCAAAAAAGGCAGATGAAACGAAGGAGGAATAGTGTCGATGATGAGTCTCCCAAGTCTGACATTGACGAAAATGAGACAGAGATGGATCCCCTGATACTATGCAGGTAAGAACTCAATCGCCCACCTTAAGTTCAACAGACACTGACTTCATGATTTCTAGCAATATTCAACAGTGTGGACCTGCCCTTCAGCATGTCATTGACCACTTAGGGAGACAAACTGGATGGAAATTCACTATCTTGATAGGAGGTCCCGATCCATTGAATCCTGAAGCTGGAAATGTTATCACAAGGTCATATTGTTTGTATATTGATGTCAGCTGACTCACTGACATGCAATGCCAGTCTACATACAGGCAAGACAAAGGAGGGCCAAGACTTTGCTGATGTATACTCACCTTTTGACACACAAGTTGTTGAGGCATTCAGCAAATTTCTGAACCTTGTTCATGGTAAGCCATCTTGTCTAGCGCTGGAATCTTACCTAATGAGCAGTAGAAACTATAGGGCCAACGCAACTTTTCTCCTTCACGGACAAGATGATGTCAGACAACGATGAGCAAGGGGCTGATGAAGATAGGGTCAGTGATAGCACCACAATGGCAAAGGACACGAATGTCAATGATGACAAGGAATGCAGAAGCACAGATGGTGACAATGAAAGTGGTAGTCATGACAGTGATGGAGAGGCAGACAATGGGACCAATGATGGCGCAGACAGTGAGCAAGGTGGAGATGAGGAAGGCGATAACGCTGTTGTAATGGTGGCTGATACTGATGCTGCCGATGCAGATATCACTGGCAGGTATGGGGTGCTAATGCTATCCTGCAGTGATGTTGCATTGACAGCCTGTATTTATAGAGCCCCACCCACTTCCCATATTGCAACACCTCCAGCGTCTCATCCTGTAATGCCTCCTGTGCCCCATCCTGCAACATCTCCCATGCCCCATCCTGCAATATCTCCCATGCCCCATCCTGCAACATCTCCCGTGTCCTATCCTGCAACATCTCCCACATCCCATCCTGCAACACCTCCTGCAGACAGTCTTGCAACACTTTCTTCTCCCGAACAAGTTGTAGCACCTTTCACTGCTGATCTTGCGACATATGGTCCAGTTAGCACCTCAGCAACATTTGATCCCTTCAGCAGCATCAGAACCCTCCAGAATTGCACCAGCACGTCCTGCTCTACTATCAATTCTCAGGCTTTGAACAACTGGCCTCTCAGTGTTCCAGGGATCAATATCTATGTGGATAGTCTGAACATTCCATCCAACCCTTTCTTCTACAACAGGTTTGGCAGTGGAAACCCCTTCCAAGGCTTTAATTTTAACTTCACCCCTCTGTTTGACGATCCAAATACAGGTACTATGAGCCAGTTCAGTTGCAGCGGTATACCAAACCCTATTCAGTCTCTGGCGTCCCAGAAAGCAGATGGCTGGATGTCTCCCCTCCCAACTCTTCCTGCCCCCCCGTCAGTTTCACTGCCCTCCTCTCAGGTGCTTGCTGATATAGTCACAAATACTGAAATCTCCCATGCTCAATGCAGAGTCGTCAGTCCATCACGAAATCAGTCTGTGGCTGCAACCAACACAAATGATGGAGGTAGTTTGTTGCTCAGACATTCAAAGAGAGCTCCAAAACCTTCACTACACACCCAACGGGACAATGTGATCGGAAAGCAGAATAATGTTTCACAGCCATTGGCAAAGAAAGGCTCAAAGCCCACTTCACCCAAAAAGTGAGTATATGATCTTTCTGACCAAAGATGGTACTCTAAATGAGAGCTTTAGAAAGCATAGAATCACATAGGTGGTTTGATAGGAGTGGTACACAGGCATTCGCATCTAGTATATCATGTATTCATCTATGCTACCTATATCTTCAATGTGAGCCCTTTTGTAAAACATGCACAGATGAAAACAGGACCTGTAAGACCAATGCAGGAGGTGGCAGAGATGGCTTGCAGGGCTGTTTTGCAATCACCACGGAAAAAAGCAGAACAGCGCTCTTGCAAGATCCTGTAGGGGCAAAAAGGGAGTACGACAGCACCTTTCAGGCTGGAGAGTATTGTGAGAAGAAAAAACTCCCTTGATAGGCCTTCCAAAGGTGGGAGGGTGCAGGCACACTGAGCACCGAGCACCGAACCAGAGCCTGGGGTGGGGATGGACCCAAGCTGGCTAGGATCTGGGACCAGCGTGGGCTAACCAGGGTGTGCCATAACCAAAGAGCAGATGCTCTGGCCTGACAATGGAGAGGTATACTGGGGGAAACACCAAGCAGAGGGAACTGGTGGGTGGGGCGGAAAAGTCACCAAGGCACTCTTAAGCGAGGCACTGACATCGTGGGCGGGAGAGGAGCACCAGGTCCATGGGGATGCATGGCTGCAAGTTGAAATAGCTGCTTTGAAATATGAGGCCATTCTATAAGACTACACGTTGTTGTGATCTTGCAAGAAGAGGATGTAACTTTGGGATAGTGGCCCGACTCAGGCTTGCAATGTAACACCATTCTGTAAAACCTAAGCAGGAAAAAAACCTTGCAATTAATTGTGATCTTGCAAGAAGAGGGCACAATTCAGGAACAGTGAAGGCTTGCAATAAAGGATTGTTCTGCAAAATTGGTGCAATACAGCTTGCAAATCAATGTAATATTGCAAAATGAGATGCCTTGCAGCTTAATGCTGAGCATTCCAATCTGATCACCAGCTTGCAAGACATGGCAACCCTGGGAGTTCATTTCACATACAAACTGGAGAATATATTGCACCACCTCTGATAGCTTGCAAAAAAATCAGTCATAATTCACAGCTGTTAAACATGCAAAAAACAGTCAACTATCTTTACTGGCATTTCTTGCAATTTGTCCCTATGGCCTGCATAAGCTGCTTTGTCATCATCAAATTCCCATGTGCCTGTGGTAACATGAGCTTCATTGGTAAGTCTGTTGTCACCATGCTCACCATTAACACCACTCTGCACAGATATGCCACCACTCTCACCCATGCCAACTTGGATGCCACAAGGAAATGGCAGTGCAACATTGCATCCATCATGAGTGCTAACTCCATCATGGAGCACCTGCAAATAGGGCGACTCAGTCTGTTTTCAGCTGGAGCACCTCAACTCGATAGTGGGTGCTAGGACTTCAAAATCATCACCAAGATAGTGGCTGGATGGCAGATTGGGCACTGTGGGAGGTACAGGTGAGTGAATATCGTCATGTGAAGGGTCATGAGTAGCAGGTTGACAATCTGCAGGTTTAGGTGCACTTTCCCCCGTGCTTGGTGAAAGATAGATAGGTGGTGTGGGGTATAGTAGGTAGGGTCAAGTATCCTTGTCCCAAGGGGTCCTGTGGAGGGTTAGTACTGAGGACAGACAACTATGACCAACCTCAGTGCACGAGAGCGAGACGAGATGGTTCCGGACAACGTTCTGGACAGGAAAATAGTAATCCGGTCGATAGTGAGGACTGGGTGCGCACAGATGTGGTCGTGGATGGGACTGGATTGAGTGCAATAGGAGTTGAAGACGCGAGAACCTGACGAAGATGACAGAAAATGACGATGACGGAAATGAAATGGACGATGATAGGGGAGATTTGACGATGATGCAAGAAAAACCCGACCAAGGATAAGAGTCAGATATGAACGAGGGGTCAAGGATGAGGACCTGGATACTAACAATGACAAAGACAAACGGTGTCAAGGATGATCTCAATGATGAGGAGAGGGACTTCCGACGATAGAGAGATGACCAGTGGGTGCAAGACTGATGAGATTCAAGATCTCGATACAAGACCTTTATAGTCCAGGCATTTCCCTGGACTTGTATTTATGGTAACGACTGAGGCCCTATGAAGGGGTGCTCAATTCTAAGTAGCAAGATGGCAAGAAAAGCAAAGAGTTGTAGTGGAAAGTTAAATAAGATGCGAATAAGTGATAAAACCAATGAGCAATAGATATAACTACATGATCTGGTAGACGGAACCGGACCGGATGAAACGGATGCACAAGAACCCGGGACCGGATACACGAGTCGGGTGAACGGATGAACGAAAGACAGAACAGACTGACCTCGAGATGGTGCGGAAGGACTCGGGACACGAATAGGACACTTGATGGACGTATGGATGAGCTGAAAAATAGGACCTACAACCGTAGGAGGTTGCAGGCTCCTACATCTGCGGGGGACTTGAATGCTGACTGTCCCCAGTCAGGCACATGACCATGGGAACAACGCGCCTCAGTAGTTGAACAATAGCCGGCATGATGTGATTGGGTCATGCTAAGTGTCCACCGCATTGCATAACGAACCACAACATTTTCTTCTCCCTACCACGACCATCCTTGCTCCTTCTACATCCTCTGCCACGCCATGTCCAACCTAGATGCCATCCTCATGTACACTCAACCCCCATCAAAGGACGACCTGCAGAGCCATGCCCAGGCCAACCTCAAGGCCGCAAGCGAGTCAATTCTCATCGTTGCCAAGACCATCCCTGACGACAAGGAGGAATTGGAAGAGGAGAAGGAGATGTGGATGGTTGAATGGGAAAATACTGTGATGCATCGCCGTTCTTCGTGTCGGTATTGGTAGCTAACTGTTGCAGACTTACGCTATCGGGTGCTTGCAAGACGCCCGCCAGCTAGGCGTTGAGGCAGTATTAGACCCAGGAGTCGCAGAACGTATCAAGGAGTCAAACGAGACAGTTGCCTGGTGGAGGGCAGAGAAGGCAGAACGCGAGAAGTGGCAGGCCAACAAGGAACGGGCTGCAACGCAACAGGCCCAGGAAGAGGCTGAATGGCCACCATCCCCTGAAACCAATCCAGCCCCAGCAGACCCAGTCCTAGCACCTACTAAGGACACGGGTGTGATGAAACCATGCCCCGTCGTTGTGATCCCAGTGCGAACTAAGGTACGTCGTGAGGCCAGACTTGTTTGGACCGCACTGAGGACTCCCAGCAGCCATGACTACCCGTGGATGACGAGGACGAAGACCAAGATGAGGTGTGCGCACAGCCATCCAAGAAGACTGATATGTGGTCGCAGTCGATCATCCACGACGATCCATGTAGACAGTGCGCCCATGCGAACACTGAATGCTGTGGCGTGGAAGGTTGCACCTGCAAGAGGTGCACCCACCTCAAGTCCCGGTGTGAAAAGTCCAGCAGCTGTGTGACAAAAAGCAAGGCGAAGACGACGGGCGAAGTGAGCGGGTCCAAAGACCAGAAAGGAAAGGGCAAGGCCCAAGGTGAGTCATGTCGAGAACTCAGTAGCATCACTGATCACTCATTCTAGAAGCTCCTATCACTCGCCCTCATTGAAACCAGGTCCCAACGCGGACAATTGAACTCTCAGACAGCGAGCCGGAAGACGGGAAGGCCGATGAACCAGGACCCTCAAACATGGAGTGGCGTCCACGCAGCGGTGATGTTAATCCGGAGGTGCACCAAGCAGGTCTATGGACCATCGCCCTCCTCAAACAGAAGCTAATCAGCGGCCGGGCCCGAGTACAAGAATTGGGGGCCTAAGTCCTGGAGGCGGTGGCTCAGGTTCATGTAGCAGTGGCCCAAGTCCAGGAAGCATTGGCCATGTTCGATGAGGTGCACAGCGAGCTGGTGGTGGTGAGGGCAGCATTGGGCAGATGGTGGTGAGGGCAGCATTGGGCAGATGGTAGGTAGTCGTTCTATCATAGGTAGTTTTGTCTTTTCCTCTCGCAATGTACCTGTTCCGATCCTGTGTGTCTCGTCGCGTCCGTGTCCATGTCACATCCATGTCCGAGCCAGTACCATCCCTAAGCAGCGAAAAGGGCGCAATAAGTCCAAGATAAGATAAGATAAACAGATATGAAAAATCAAACAAAGATAAGATAAGATTGTGCGGGGTACCACCCGACTTGTTTTCGTCGGCTGCTTTCTCTTCTACCCCTGCACGGATAAACCCAGGTACTGGATACAACTGGATTCTAAACAAAATGTCAAGGTGTGCACCTGGTCTCTATGTGCGCAAGAAAATGAATATTTAAATGAGTTTAGTGGGAGACCAAAGAAACAGATATGGATATGGATATGTTTTTATAATTTGTGTTTTTTGTATGTTTTCTGTTTTTCTTTTTGTTAGATGGACGACGTGAGAAAGGAAAGGAAGATATATGGAATCTATTGTATGACTGTCTGTTTATGTTATGCAGAGCACAAACACCGAAGCCGAGCAACTGAAGGCTTGCCATAAAGCCTCGCAGAAAGAATGAGAGCAGAGGAAAGCACTTATCGTCCAAGGTTTTAACCCAAGGAACAAGTGGCCAAAGCTGGGGACACCAGCTGAGGACGCACCCTTTATATATTGCAGGAGATGGCGCACAGACCAAGCTGTACTACAGATAAGGTGTGAAAGTATTCTATGTATGGTAAGTGATACCCCACGAGTGTGGGAGGGTTCTGTGATGTGGAAGCATAGCGACGGTAATTAAAAGAGTGCAGTGACCATGTGTTATGACATCATATGATGTCATGGTCTAGGCCGTGTCATGTGATCTAGTCACGTGACCGGTGAATGAGTGAAGTGAAAGTGAAAAATACAGTGAGGTGCAAAACCATTACAATGTTTAGTACTTTTGTAGTGTATGTGATGTAATATCTGAGGGTGTGGGAATTTCGCTTAGCTTTAGTGGGGGCGTGGGAGCTACTAACCCTTGGCTACAAATGTTGTCCCTAAGTCATGTGACCATGTGTGAATGCTGTGGAGATATACCCATTTTAATCCACACATGTCATTGTAACAGTTTTGCACCTTTCATATTAAGTAGGGTATTTGGCAAATATCAGTACTTGGTATGACCTCCTTTGGCCTTAAGCACTGCCTCAACCCCCCTAGGCATGCTTTCAATCAATTTCTGACACTCCCTAGATGCTATATTCCACCACTCCTTCTCAACCCTTGCCCATAACTCCTCAATTTCCCCAGGAGGGTTTTCATACCCTGCAAGTCTTCTTTTAAGGTAACCCCAGAGATGCTCAATGGGGTTCAAGTCAGGAGATTGTGCAGGTCACACCATAGTCCTGAATTCCTGGTCTTCTAGCCACTCCTTGACCTTCCTGCAGGTATGTTTGGAGTCATTATCTTGCTGAAAGATGATTTCAGGAGGATTAAGAGTGTGATGCTCTAGGGTATTGAGCAATTCATCCTTCAATATTTGAAGGTAAAGGTCTCCATCCATCCTACCATCAATCTTGCAGGCATAGCCAACTCCCTCCCAAGTCATACAGCCCTATACCATCACAGAACCTCCTCCAAACTTCAAGGTTTCCTGGACTAGTCTATCATTCAGCCTTTCTCCTGATTTTTTCCAAGCCCATTTGCACCCATCTGAGCCTAGATGATTAATTTTGGTCTCATCAGACCATATCACCTTCTTCCAGTCCTCCAGAGTCCAATCTTTATGGGCATAGGCAAAGTCCAAACGTGCTTTATGATGTTTTGTAGAGAGTAGAGGTTGTTTGACCTTGACTACAGCCTTCATTCCAGCTTTTTTAAGGTATCAATGAGTAGTGCTTGGATGGAGAGGCTGATTAGTGATCCCTGAGAGAGTTTTGGTCACTTGAACTGCATTTTCTGCCTTCTGGGATGAAATAAGATGGATAGCATGGTAAATATTGGAGGGGGAGAGCTTTGATGGACAATCTCCAGTAGACTTTTGGAGGTTGGAATGCTCCTTGGAATGAAGTCTGGACACAGTAGCAATGCTGAGACCAGTAGAAGAGGCAATAGAGTGAGTAGAATGACCAGCATCAAGTTGTGATAGAATGATATTCTTTTAAGTAGAAGAGAGAGATCGTATGATGATAGTGGTTGAAAACAAAGAAGTGTAAGAGCCAATTCAAACTCAGACATAATGTTTACATGTGTATATTTGTTTGTATGCCAAATAAGACCAACTATCCTACTGTTTACCAAGAATTCTACTACCATTATCAAAAGGTGCAAAACTGTTACAATGACATATGTGGATTAAAATGGGTATATCTCCACAGCATTCACACATGGTCACATGACTTAGGGACAACATTTGTAGCCAAGGGTTAGTAGCTCCCATGCCCCCACTAAAGCTAAGCGAAATTCCCACACCCTCAGATACTACATCACACACACTACAAAAGTACCAAACATTGTAACGGTTTTGCACCTCACTGTAATTAGGTTAGCATATACAATATAACACTACCCCCCTCCTAGGACTCGTATTCCAGGCAAGTCGGCTGAATGGGAGCCCCACCAGGAGGACTGTAATCGGAAAACAAGGAGTTGAAGGCCGCGAGGGAAAGGCCGCGAAGTGGGCGCGGAGCCGAGGGATTAGAGTGGTGGAAGGAGTCGACGGCATCTGGGGCGTTCTGCAAGTTGACGGCAGGTTCCCACGTGTCATCAGTGTCGTTGTATCCCTTCCAGCGGACATGATATTCCAATTTCCCACGACGGAGGCGTGAGCCCACGATGTGATCGACCTCATATTCTTCATGACCATCCTCGCTGACCTCAACCGCGTCTGGGCGGGAGATCGGCTGTCCGTCTAGGGGAGCACGATATGGTTTAACCCGGGATGTGTTGACGACCAGGTGGAAGTGTGCGTTCTTCGGGAGACGCAGTTCTACTGCGTTAGGCATCGACTGAATAACATCGTAAGGTCCGATCCAGCGTTGGGTGAGCTTCTTGGCAACGTACGGCAATTTCAGATTTTCCGTACTGAGCCAAACCTTGTCTCCGATCTGATACAGAGTGGGGTCTTCCTCGTCTGTCCGCTCGATCATCTTTTGACGGGAAGCTTCCAGAGCTTCTTGGACTTCTGCATGGGACTTGCCGGCGAAATGTGCAAAGGTACCAGCCAGGGATGAGGATGATCCTTCAAATCCGAGGCGAGGGAAGTAATTCCTCGTAATCTCAAATGGAATCAACCCGTGAGAAAAAGATAAGGAGGAATTATGATGAAATTGGGCGATTTTGATCCAATCTGCCCAATCCTCCTGTTTCTTCGCGACGTAGGTACAAAGATATTGTATCATTTCCCGATTGATACGTTTGGTTTGCCCATCCGTCTGGGGATGATATGTGGTGGAGATCTTTTGGGAGATCCCAAGAAGGTTGCACAACTCGGTTGTGAATTCTGAGATGAACTGCGGACCCCGGTCCGATATGATGGTGGAGGGGAGGCCATGTATACACCATACGGTGTCCCTGAATATTTTGGCGAGATCCATCGAGGACGTGGCCTTTTTACATGGTTCATAAATAACTTCTTTGCTAAACCGATCTACGATGACGCAAATGGCATCAAAGCCTCGACTTTCTGGAAGTCCAGTGACGAAATCTACAGATAAATCTTCCCATGGTCGCTTAGACACGGGAAGGGGCTGTATGGACTGCTTTGGTGCTGTTTGTGATCCCTTTGTGAGGGCGCACGTGTAGCAGTGATTAACGTAATTGGTGACATCTTTGTGCATTCCCGGCCAGGAGAATGCGTGTCAAATTCTATCATACGTGCGATACATGCTGGCATGGCCTGATACCGGATCGTTGTGAGATAGTTTAAGAAGGTCCAGGTGAAGTGATTCTGGAACGTAGATCCGATCCGAATCTTCATTAATAAAGAGAGACGAGACATTATCGTATGTGAAATGATTTATTTTTTCATTTTGTATTTTTTCTGATTCTTTTCGTAGATTAATGTGGAACAGTGATTCTAAAGTAACTCCGGAGATAAATAATTTTTCTGGTAACATGATGATATCTTTATTTAGGTCTGTAATGGCATCGCCGTGGTTCAGGCGGCGGGAAAGAGCGTCGGCCCTATTGGTCGACCCAGGCCGATATACGAACGTGAGATTGAATTCTTGGAGAAGTGCGTGCCAGCGTGCTTGTTGGCCGGATAAGGTCTGTGGCTTCTTTTGGCGCAAGAAAGTGAGGAGTGGTCCAATAGGACGCCCAATAGCCCAGTAGGTGGAGAAAGTCGTTATGGTTATTATGGTAGAGGATGTAGTACAGTCCGAAGGTAGTCCGTGATTATGTAATCGTGGTGGCTCTATGACCGCACTAAGTTTGAACTAAGGCGCACATGCAATATGCGACAACACTCTCCCTCAAACGAAGTGTGGTTGTACTCTAAGAAAGGAATAAAACCAAATGAAATGAATACCTTCTTCAGCAACAAATGCAAAGGCTTCATTCCAAATGAAAAACGTATAAAAGATGATATTTGATGCGTCCGATGCGTCCCGAAAGTCCTGCGTTCGAGCGGTGTCCAAATAAGGAAAGTCGCGCCTTGGTTGTGTCCGTTCGTCCCAATATGGAAGTCGCGGCTCGGCTAAACCCTGCGCTCGTCTCTCTGCGTGCGATTGCCATCAATCGCCTCTAACACCGTCAGTAACGCAAGTCACGACTCGACGTCGCACCTGCATCACGTTCAACATACGTGGAACGAATCCGGCACATCTGATCGACCCAATATGGCCCTGGTGTGCCCGGATAACGGGGTAAGTCGGTTTTATCGCGCTGACCCGACTAACGCTTCTAGTTGACGATTTCAATCGTCCTGGACAACGCGGTCCGTTCGACGGTACGATGGGGTGCCGGGCTTGATGGTTGGGTGGTATGGATGGTCCAGGTGCGTACAACCGTTCCGTTTCACACCACCAGCGCTCTGACCGCTTGCCCTCAGCTAGCAGTCGCATTTCGACTCGTTTCGAGTCGTGGTGCGTGCCGCTCATTGCACCGTCCATCCAGCATCCTGTGTGGCCTGTCAGGACTCCATCACAAACCCTATCGCAGCTCCAACCGCTGCTGCCGTCTCCTGGCTCACCCAGCTCGCCCAGCAAGATCCTTGGCCCAGCGACCTGACACAGTGCGTCCGTTTCGACATGGCCGCTGTTGTCTTCATCCTCTGAGCTCTCCCAGTCGCTGGGGTAACCACCAGGTAGGTGCACTTCACCTCCCGGATCGTATACAGCGCGTCTCGGGCCTGCAGACCTCATAGGTGAGTCTGCCCGTTCCGTGTTGACGTGCTGCCGCGCTGACAACTCTTGCAGCTTCTTCGTCTGTCCATCAATGTCCTCGACACGGGCCAATGCCCTCGACACATCCGTCGTGTCATGAGGTCGTCCGACATCGCTGCTCACCAGGTACAGTCGCTCTCCCTCGAGCTCGTCGCTCAGGGATTTGCGACATCGTCGCGTGGCTCTCACTAACCCGTTCGCAGCTTTCTCAACACCTTTCGACACTCCGTGAGTGGGTGTTGTGCCGCAGGTAAGTCCGACGTTGTAGCTCGCCGGTACTGACCACCCTCCCTCGAGCTCAACGCTCGGGGACTCGTTTCCTCGCTGCGCAGGTACTTCGTGTGGATCGGGCGTGCTGTTGGACAGCGCTGAGGTCTTCTCAGCACTGTCTGCAATATCGTGCGCAGGTGAGTCTTCCTCAGCCTGCCGCTCCAGTCGTTCGCGTGCCTGTTCTGACCTATTCCACAGCATCTCGCCGCTCGTGCGTCGCAGCTCGCAACTCGGCTGCCGGTCATCACTCTCCCCTTCGAGCTCGACGCTTGAGGGGCCGACCAATCTATCTGTGGTGTCATCAGGTGGCTTGCATGGCTTAGGGAGTTGTGGCAGGTCCACTGGTACGTCGTCGTCATCCACTGCTGTGCGCTGACGACCTTCCTCGCCCACTGTTGCAGATTGCACATGGGCTCGGCACACGGACCATCTCGCCCCCTCAATCTGCACAGTGCGGCATTGCGACGTACGCTCTGCCTCCAGCTCCACCTTCAAGAACTCGGCCCGGTCCCTGGGTTCATCGCAAGGGTCCGGTAGCGCATTCTCTGCGCAGTCGGGAGACTCTGTCAGTATTGCTGGTGCGTATCCGTTTGTATCGCGAGTGTGCCCACCCGCTGGTCGGTCCTCGACCACACTGACCAGAGTTCTACCTCCAGTCGTCGGCATCCACAGTTCATCTGCCCGGTCGCCCAATTCACCAGGGTGACCGCCGACTTCCGGTATTGCGGCCTCGACTCGTTGGACCCAACTGGCCACCCCCACGCTTACAGCAGCGACAGGTGGCCCACCTGGCATGCCACTCGCATTGGCAGTGCCCTCTGTGGCCTGTCCAATCGCACTAGCCACCCCCGCGCTCACAGCAGCGACAGGTGGCTCTGTGGATGCATCTGGATGATGCTCGTCATCACCCGGTGTGTCCCCAGGGTCCTCTGTCGTGTTCCCTGGTCCAGTGTCCTTGCCGCTCGGGCTGCCAGCATCTCGCTGCAACCCAGCGCTGTCAGTGTCGTCGGTCGCCAACCGATCGCGTCGCTTCCCCTCGAGCGACACGCTGACAGTATCCAGTGCGTCTCCATTTCTAGTGCGAGCGCGCTCACTCGCCAGGGGTTTCCCTTCAGTATCCACGACCTCCTCACGGTCCCGGCTGGCTTCCTCGACGGACTTGCGCATGTGGCTGACCTCAGTGTCACCACTGTCGCTCCGACTGTCCATGTCGTCGTGGCCCATGCCAGCAGCCTTCTCGGCTCTGGCTCCTTGCCAGCTGACATCCTCAGCCCTCTCGCCCTCGCTGCCTGCCCTCTCGACCATAGTGGTCCCATGACCCGGTTCCTTGACCTCTCGGCATTCCCGCGCCCTGTGACCAATCTCGCCACACCTCCGACAGGTGCCACCGAACCGTCTCGGCGTTGGCGCAGCCACTCGCGCTGCCTCGTCAGGTACCCTAGACTTTCCTGTAGCCGTTTTAGTAGCTACCACAGTCTTGTCAAACCGTTGTGTGAGGTATTCCCAGAACTTTTGCGCCGTTCCGAGATGATAAACTGAAATTAAAATCGAGTCTGGCAAACTCGAAGTGACAATGAATTGCGCCATTGTCTCGGACTGATGGTCCACGTTCGTGGCTGTACCCGCGAGATATTCCCGCAG
>JBBPKS010000368.1:0-13831 GCA_038089355.1 Pulveroboletus ridleyi | reverse complement strand
CAAAGCTACCAATGCTGTCCAGGTCACCCATCACATCAATTCTATCATCCCTGATCCAGTATCCTCACAAACAGTGAGAAGGGTTCTCAAAAACCATTCATTCAAGGCTGTAACAAAGAAGAAAAAGTCACTTCTCGCTATAAGAAATAGGAAAAAGCACTTAGCATTTGCTCTGAACTACCAGGAATGGACTGTTGAGGACTGGAAAAGGGTTATTTGGTCAGATGAGACCAAAATAAACAGGATAGGGCCAGATGGCAGGGAATGGATGTGGAAACAGGCAGGTGAAGGGCTTATTAGCAGAGAGGTTCAAGGAACAGTGAAATTTGGAGAAGGAAATATCATGGTATGGGGGTGTATGGGTTGGGAAGGTGCTGGACATCTTGTGGAAGTTGAGGGGAAAATGGATGCTGACCAATAGTGGACATTTTGGAGAACAGCTTGCTTCCCAGCTTGAAGGAATCTGGATTTTCTCTGGAGGATGTTATCTTTCAACAAGATAATGATCCCAAACATACCTCTGAAAAGGCTACAAAGTGGATGGAAGACAATAATATCAAGGTCCTAGATTGGCCTCCACAATCTCCAGGTCTCAATCCCATTGAACACCTCTGGTATCATATCAAAAAGGAACTTGCCAAGTATCCAAGGCAAGCTAAAGGAGTATGGGAGGTTTGGGAAAGAGTAGAAAAAGTGTGGAAGAGTATAGATCCAGAGGTGTGTCAGAATTTGATTGAAAGTATGCCTAGAAGGATCCAAGCAGTAATCAAGGCAAAAGGAGGTCATACAAAGTACTAGAATGGACTGATTCTATAGATTTCATACATAGTTACAAAATTGAGTCAATGACTTGTAAATTTGGATTGACTATATCTCCATGGATACTTATTCAAATTACATAATTCTTTTCTTGACACATAGCCAAGAGCACATACTACCTCCTACTCACTTGCACTTTGGCTCTATTTGTTCTTGTTCCTGAGCTATATAACAAATACTCCAAATTCTTAAAACATTGACTCAATTTTGGAAGTCACTGTATATACCATACTCCTGATTCTGGCCACTGTTGTTTGAATTGTCAGATAAGGTTGTCCAGGTCCGAATTACTGATTTGTGAGTACTTTCTCTTAAGGTCATAAAGTTTGGCATTCTGATAAATGGTGTTCCGATGAACACCAAGGGTTCTTGCCAGTTCTGTCAATGTAATTAGCTGAGCACTCAAGGTGGCCTCTTGCAGATAGCTGCAGTCTATGACTTTTCTTGTTTGACCATGTTGCCCAGTATGAACAGCAGTGACCAGCTGTGGAATGTCAACATTGGTTTCACTGTCATTTGTTCCAACATCAGTTCCCCAGTTCTGAGAATGTATGAATAAGTAGCTACCTATTCCCCAAGTTGACACAGAAGTCAGCAAGTCTTCTAGCAAGCACTCCAAGTGCTATGGTTGCAAGGGTGAGCCAATCTTCTAGCGCCAGCATGGTTGTTGTGGGATCCTCTTCAATGGCTTCTATGAGGGGAAGAGTAATGTTAGTTAGCATATCCAAGTGAAAAATAAAGCTGGAGGGGATCAGCATCCTCCTGAACTGATATGTGAAGTGCACGCTGATATATGTTTGATATCCTGTCATGAGCTACAATAAAATTAGCTGGATACTGATTACACTGAGGAAAACTAGGGAACTGATCTGGAGGGTCAGCCATTGTTGAGTCAATTGATGGGCACTGTTGATGAGTGGGAGTGGTAATCACTGACTTATTTCCCATACATTGCATGCTACCAAGATACTGTAACTAGCAATACCAGTGGCAGCTATCTGTCTCCCAGGTATCTTTTTTTTCCAGGTTACCACATACAATAGCGTAAACAAGCCCAACTCTGAGAAAGGTGATTACCTGTCACAACCATTGTCTTACCAGCTACTCCAATTCGGGGCAACTTCAATGCTTTATCAACGGCCAACAAATGGCTGAAAAACTCCCTCCAAGACCCACTCCTGCTCTGCCCACTGGCCAGCCTCAAGTGGCCCTATGTCCCCAATACATCTGCATATACCAACCCACTCACATGCAATGATGCTAGGCCCTCCAACTCCGTCAATATGAGGCTATAGGTATGTCTTGTCCTACTCCCTCTCTCCACATCGGGTGGATCATTTACTGATGGACTCACACACATGCTCACAGCGATATTGCCAAAGATCCACATCATTCTCACATCCGTCAACATGCTATGTGGGATGGAGTGCGAAGTCTATGGAAACCCACCTGGGGAATGACCAGCCCCACAATGGTACCCAGCTTGCTGAGCAATTCAAACAAGTCCAATTAAACGACAAGATCAACGAGAAGTTTGGTTTCATGTGACAGCAAGGTGGTCGGAAAGATGGCTGGCTCATCAATATGCACCCAACTCTGCTCAAGGACCCAGAGCATCCTGGAAGAAAGGCTGTGGTGGATTTTTATTTCATACAGGATAATGGTGGGTCATTCAAGTGCATGATGCAATATGAGCCCTATTTTCAAATTGCATGCAAGGTTCGGTGTTTCACATGCTTGTTGTTTTCTGCCATGGGTGTATTGATAGCTTGGTGCTTGTGGCTTTAGAACGGCTTGGAGGCAAGTGTCAAGAAATGGCTCAGGAAGTAGTACAAAGGTGTTATCCATAGGATTGTGCATCACCAAAAGGAAGACCTCAAGTTGCTGAATCACTTGATGGGTTACTGAAGACTTTACATTCAACTATGCTTTAAGAATGTATTGGATCTTCTGGCCGTCAGACATGATATCGCTCCTCTCACACTCAAAAATGGTGCAAAACGTGGGACCATCAATGCTTACATGGAAGTCATCAATGCTACAGCAGGTCCCAGTACAAACATGGTACTCAAGGGGGAATGGTCAGAAATCGGCAGGAACATCAATGGAGACAACCACAGAGAAAGGGATCCTCACAAACACATTGTCAATATCCAGGAATTCGATGTGCCTTATTACCTGCGCATGGCTATCGACAACGATTTATGCATCAGGTTGTGATATGCTGTGATGTTTAATGCTGGGCAGCCTAGCTTTGCACAAATCATGGAGTGTGTCAAATGCACAGATCCAGTGGTCATGGCATATGATATTGAGATGACAAAGGCACCGCTCAAGTTTTCTGACCAGGCTATCGACCAGGTCATGATGATTTCATACATGGTCGACGGTCAGGGGTATCTCATCACAAACTGCGAAATTGTGAGTAAAGATATTGAGAATTTCGAGTATACCCCCAAGAAAGAATACAAAGGGCCATTTATCGTGTACAATGAGAAGGATGAGATATGTTGTTTTGTCCCACCGAGCCACATCCATTGACCAGTGCTTGATCAGGCTGCAACAATCACAAGGTTCTTCCAGCACTGTCAGGAAGTGAAGCCTACAGTTATGGCCACGTTTAATGGTGATTTCTTTGATTTCCTGTTTCTCTATGCAAAAGCGAAAGCCAACAGTATCAACATGTTTCTCGAGATGGGTTTCGCAAAGAATTTGGAGGACGAGTTCAAGAGCCACTGCTGTGTCCATATGGACTGCTTCTGATGGGTCAAGCGTGACTCATACCTGCCGCAAGGTAGTCAAGGCCTGAAGGCGGTCACAACAGCAAAGTTAGGGTATAACCCAATCGAATTGGACCCCAAATTGATGACGCCGTATGTTGACCAGACCTTGTTGACGTTTAGGTTGACAATCAGTCACCAGATATGCCATGGAGCAACCTCAAGTCCTTGCCCAATACTCTGTCTCCAATGCCATGGCAATGTACTATCTCTACATGAAATATGTATATCCATTCATTTTCTCGCTGTGCAACATCATCCCATTGTGTCCAGACGAGGTCTTGTGAAAGGGAAGTGGGACACTTTGCGAGACGAAGCTTCACTCACTCATCAACTCAGGTGGAGGTGTATTGAGCGCAAATAATCATGTCTAACAGGCATGAAGATGCTCATCCAAACATGTTTGAAGGTCACTTACTCGCTTCAGAAATGTATGTCAGAGAGCATGTGGAGGCACTAGAAGCTGGTGTTTTCCACAGTGATATACCTACAGATTTCAGGATTATCCCTGTGGCTGTCCAACAGGTCCATGAAATTCCATGGATGATCTTGTCCACGCTAACTCTGACTCAGTTGATCAATGATCTCAATGCCACCCTGAAGTTCTGCATCATTGAGGAATCAAATGAGTCTTTGGAAAATGTCACAAACTATGACGAAGTCAAGTCCCAGATTCAATTCATTCTTGAGATCATGCGAGATAACCCAAACTGGACATGCACTGAACTAAGAATCAAGAAGCAAGGACCACAATGGAAGTTTATTGACTTGACAGAGATGGAGCAGCTTGACGACCTATGAATCGCCTCCACACAGCTTGGGATCAGTCCCTCATTGTGGCCTTCATTATTGTGGATATTTAGCTCATAATGTACTCAACTGTTGTTTAGCAGTCCTCAATATTTTTATATAGTTGATCTGAAATGTTTTATCCCCAATTGTCACCCTCATGGTCTTTGATCAGTGCATGCCCAATGTTATAAAAACACTCCACCATTTGCCGCCAGGGGTGTGAGAAAGCCAATGAACCAGCCAGGTACATGATTGCCTGGTGAAATTTTTAACCATTTTGCCAGCTGCCCCATTGCTCCAAGCTGCCCACCCATTCCAGATGTCGAACTCTCCAGTTCCTGCTTGACCAACCTGACACCCCCAGTATTATTTTGATGATGATGGGTGCCATATTTTCCTTGTGAGTGTAATTGTATCCATCCCATTACACTGGGCTGAACCTGAGGGTTCACAGGTACAAAATATGCTATACAGACTCTCCAGAGGCATGCTATGCCGACACTCTTAAGTTCTCGCTGATATATTTAGCACAGATGAAGCTGAGGACCCAGATGAGGGTCAAAGTGACAACAATCCTATTGTACTTCCACAACTGTTATTGTCAATGTTCAATCTCTTTATTGAGCACCATTTTGGGTTGTAGGTCATGCACATTTATTGGAAGTAACCAACACTAACCCATCAACAGTGCCTGCACATTGCCCAAATACTTGAAAGAGAAACTTCAAGCATTCCTTGAGTTCTGTCAGAAGTATCAATGTGACACAACAAAGGAATTCGTGGTAAATCGCATTGAGGCCATCAGTTGGTGCTTTCACTCCGCTGAGCTTATGAGGCTCACTATCTTGTACTGAGTTCCTAAGCTCTTTTGAATTGCATTCAAAGATCTTACTGAGCTTTCTCTTACTCAACTAACACAAGCTCAGCACTCAATGATCGGCCTGGATGTATTTATATACCTCTCACTTGCCAAGGCGGTCCTGGATGAGCACTGCCGAATCGTCACTGCTGAAGAGCCATGTATTCTCACACATGCTGACAATTGTCACAACACAGCACTGTGTGAAGCCGACTGGCACCATGCTTGGTGGAACGGCATGGGTCATTTTCTCCTCAACGGGTGTAATCCTCAGCTGTATGATGAAGCAGTCAAGCATTTCAAGTTAGAAGTGCAGTTTGGTTGCATGGGTAGGGGCTGTCAGAAGAGGATGTTCGAACTCCTTGATGAGGGTGGGGCATTTAGACATGCTAATTGTTTTGTTGAGGAGTTCTGTGATGACTTGATTAACAGGCTGGACTTATAGTTTTTTGAAATTCTTTTACTGTTGTATCTACTCCACCTATATATTTGGTGCATGCTATGACATAGAAATGTAGTGAAAGCAACATGAGATACCATGCACACAGAGCACAGTACAGGATTGGATAGATGAGTAGTATTACAGTATGAACACAGTGAGTTACATTATAAATGTGGCAAATTACAGTATGAACATGGTGAGTTACACTACAAACACAGCGGGTTATGGGATGAACACGATGGGTTACAGTACAGAACATGGCGAGGACAGTACAGAGCACGGCATGCACGTGACAAAAGATGGACCATGGTGCACAGACCACAGTGAAAATAAATGTGCAAATGTAACACCATAGGGAACATGATCTCTAGCCAATCACAAACTCCATAATTTGCATCTAAAAATCAATACTTTCCTGATTATGGGCTGAGTTCAAAATTTGATCAAGTGACTAATCAATGGAATGATTGAGATAAGCATTCCAGACAATGATGTTAAAATCTAAGTAAAAGGGCAGTGATTTCCCACTCAGCTGCTGCCCAAGGAGTAGCAGGAACGACTGTATTTACCTAAGTAAAAGGGCAGTGATTGCCCACTACACTAATTAGCAATAGTAATAAGGTAAAGCAAAACTGGTACTCACCTCAGCCGCTACCCAAGGAGTGGCAGGAACAACTGAGGAGAGCCCAGGAGTGAAAGGGAATATATATATAAGGTAGGTGAAAATGCAAGCGCAAAGTCTGGTCAACTCTGAAGTGAAACAAGTGATCTCCATAAGGGAATAGTGAAAGAGGAGAAGAAACAGCATGAAGTTATGGAATGAGAATGAAGCAAAGATAGGGTAAAGGAATGACATAAGGAATGTGTACTGACATGCCATTGGACACAAGTCCAGCCTTCCTATCCATCTCCAACTGCTTCTATAGGACATCAGTAACTTCTATATAGGAGTTATAGGAGTTCATCTGGAACTTCATTAAGAAACCTCAGAGTTGGACAGGAGGGCCCAGAGGAGATCAAAGTTGTCATCTCTAACAGTGCATACTACAGTAAAAGAGTAGTGAATGGTGTTGTCACATATTGCATGTGCGCCTTAGTTCAAACGTAGTGCGGTCATAGAGCCACTGCAATTACATAATAATGGACTACCTTCGGACTGTACTACATCCTCTACCCATAGGAACCAGAACGACTTTCTCCACCATTTGGGCTATTGGGTGTCCTTTTGGACCACTCCTCATTTTCTTGCACTAACAGGTTATGAGCCCCAAGTGTGCTCATTAGCCCACTCACCAACCTAGGACATTCCCCATGGCTTGGCTTGATGAAGACGAAGTCTTGGAGCTTAGGCCGGACGGCGGGAATTGGTTGGCATGGTGCGAGAAAGTCATTGGGACTATTGAGGACCACGGGCTGCACGAATATCTCACAGGTACAGCCACGAACATGGACCATCAATCCAAGACAATGGCACAATTCATTGTCATCTCGAGTTTGCCAGACTCGATTTTAATTTCAGTTTATCATCTTGGAATGGCGCAAAAGTTCTGGGAATACCTCACACAATGGTTTGACAAGACTGTGGTAGCTACTAAAATGGCTACAGGAAAGTCTAGGGTACCTGACGAGGCAGCGCGAGTGGCTGCGCCAACACCAAGATGGTTCGGCAGCACCTGTCGGAGGTGTGGCGAGATTGGTCACAAGGCGTGGGAATGCCGAGAGGTCAAGGGACTGGGTCATGGGACCAGTATGGTCGAGAGGGCAGGCAGCAAGGGTGAGAAGGCTGAGGATGTCAGCTGGCAAGGAGCCAGAGCCGAGAAGGCTGCTGGCATGAGCCACAACAACATGGACAGTCAGAGCGACAGTGGTGACACTGAGGTCAGCCACATGTGCAAGTCCATCGAGGAAGCCAGCCGGGATCATGAGGAGGTCGCGGATACTGAAGGGAAACCCCTGGCAAGTGAGCGTGCTCATGTTAGAAATGAAGATGCACCGGACACTGTCAGCATGTCGCTCGAGGGGAAGCGACGCGATCGGTTGGCGACCGATGACACTGACAGCACTGGGTTACAGCAGGATGCTGGCAGCCCAAGTGGCAAGGACGATGGCCCAGGGAACACGACAGAGGACCCTGGAGACACACCAGGTGATGACAAGCATCATCCAGTTGCATCCACAGAGCCACCTGTCACTGCTGTGAGCGCGGGGGTGGCTAGTGTGATTGGACAGGCCGTGGAGGGTGCTGCCGATGCAAGTGGCATACCAGGTGGGCCACCTGTTGCTGCTGTAAGCACGGGGGTGGCCAGTTGGGTCCAATGGGTCGAGGCTGCAATACCGGAAGTCGGCGGTCACCCTGGTGAATTGGGCAACCAGGCAGATGAACTGTGGATGCTGACAACTGGAGGTGAAACTCCAGTCAGTGTGGTTGAGGACCGACTAGCGGGTGGGTGCACTCGCAATACAAACGGATATGCACCAGCAATACCGATGGAGTCTCCTGACTGCGCAGAGAATGCGCTACCGGACCCTTGTGATAAATCCAGGGACTGTGCCGAGATCTTGAAGGTGGAGCTGGAGGCAGAGCGTATGTTGCAACGCCACACTGTGCAGATTGAGGGGGTGAGATGGTCCATGTGCCGAGCCCATGTGCAATCTGTGACAGTGGGTGAGGAAGGTTGTCAGTGCACAGTGGTGGATGACGATGACATACCAGTGGACCTGCCACTACCCTCTAAGCCACCCAAGCCACCTGATGATGCCGCGAATGGATTGGTCAGCCCCTTGAGCGTTGAGCTTGAAGGGGAGAGTGGTGACTGGCAGCCGAGTTGTGAGCTGCAATGCACGAGCGGCGAGATGCTGTGCAATAGGTCAGGACAGGCACGCAAACGACTGGAGTGGCAGGCTGAGGAAGACTCACCTGCGCATGTCATCACAGATGGTGCTGAGAAGACCTCAGTGCTGTCTGACAGGCCTGTCACCATTGCCAAGGATGACCCCAACATTGGTGACCCTGATGACAAAATTGGTGATGTCATCGGTCCTCCTGATCCGCATGAGGTACCTGCGCAGCAAGAAAGCAAGTCCCCAAGCATTGAGCTTGAGGGAGGGTGGTCAGTACTGGCAAGCTACAATGCTGGACTCACCTGCAGCACGGCACCCACTCAAGGAGTGTTGAAAGGCGCCGAGGAAGCTGCGAATGGGTTAGTGAGAGCCATGCGACGATGCCGCAAGTCCCTGAGTGACGAGCTCAAGGGAGAGCAACTATACCTGACAAGCAGCAATGTCGGATGACCTCATGACATGACGGATGTGTTGAGGGCATTGGCCTGTGTCGAGGACATTTTTTTTTTTTTTTAAATCCATTTGTGTCAAGATGGGGTACAAAGCCCTACGTATGACATAACAAAACGGGACCAAAAACTGGCGAGGGCCTAAAAGGCAAGCTGACGATGCTGTAGCTATCATATACCTGGACCTCCCTGCCAGGGAGGCCGTGGGTAGTAGGAAGGAAGGAAGAGGACGGGAGCCAGGAAAAGGGCCAAGGCCAGCCAAAGTACCTATGCAAGGGGGGAAAACCAAGCTATCCTAGTGTAACCTACAGGTACGGGAGAATGGATGAGAAGGGAAGAAGAGGGGAGCCAAGAGACAGAAACGGTGGGGGGGGGGGCCAGGCCAGAGGGAGGGGGGAGTAAAGGACCGACGGGGGCCCGGAGCATATGGGGGGATCAGACAACAGCGAAGGCCATTGTGACCAGCGAACCAGGGCAGGCAGAGGCAAGGATCAGGTCCCCGTTACTGTCTAAACTCACATAGATGGGCGCCCTGTTTGCGGTAGTGGCCATGATGACCTGCGGCACATCATCCGGGACAGCCTGGACATGAGTGGGGGACATGCCAGAGTTGACAGCATGAAGGAAGGGAGGGCAGCGCGGGTCGTCCAAGATTTGTTGGAGCCAAGGAATGGTGGGGAGGGCCGTGCGACTAAGCACCGAGGAAAGGGAGACAGGGGGGGAGGGGAAATGGGATGGATAAGAGGGCAACACGGTGGAGTGAGCGGTGGGGGAGCCTGTAGGGGATGGGAAGGGGGAGGGGGTGTCAGGACCCTCGTTACGGAAGAAACACCAAGCCTCGAGTTCAACCACACGCTCTGTGAGAAGCCGGACGCATTCCTGTAGGTCAGCCACAGTAGTCGTGACATCCATGGAGATAACCACCTGAGAGGGGAGCCGAACATGGGGGGGGGGGGAGGCACAGGTGGCAGGCACACCCGGTGCAGGAGGGGGGCCAGAGGGGGCAGTGGTGGGACGGGCGGAGGCCCGAAGGTGCAGCAGTATGTTATTCTAATATAGCTGCACTATCGAAGGGAGAACTCTGCCGGTATCAGGGTTAAGGGCAGAGGGGCGAAGGTGGCCCTTGAAGGAGTGGAATATATCCACCAGCCACCAAGTGGCCTGGGGGGAATCGGCAGGGCAGGCAATGGGGACAGAGGGATCACAGCGGTGGGCAAGGGGGGGGCCGGTGGGGGGTGGGGATTTCCCATGGGTAGATGATGGTGGTAGCGGTTCAAGAGGCATCGTCGAGGACGTTGATGGACAGATGAAGAAGCTGCAAGTATTGTCAGTGCGGCGGTATGTCAATGCAAAATGGCCAGACTCACCTATGAGGTCTGTGGGCCCAAGACGTGCTGTATATGATCCGGGGGGCGAAGCGACCATACCTGGTGGTCACCCCAGTGACCAGGAGTGTCCAGAGGATGAAGACAACAGCGGCTGTGTTGAAACAGACACTGTCATATTCACTCCAATCTCCGGACCTCCGGACCTTTTACTCTTTCTCCGTCCTCTGTAGTCCGGACTTCATTCCTTCATACCGGACTCCATTCTCCGAGTATCAGACTTCCTCACTTTCCTTATTTAGTATTCCCTTTATACCTTCGACCCTCCATTCTTTAGTTATGACCCTTAGTATCATCCCTTCAACCCTTTGCCACACCATATGCTCTCACTACGTATGCTCCCTGTCTCCATATGCTTCCCTCTTACCCGACGTACCTTACCATACGGTCCTCCATTCCTCTGTCCGAACTCCGGACTGGACTTCAGTATATAAAGCTCCTGTATTCCACTTCTGTACCTTAGTACGAATATCAAACCAGTCACCTCCTGTCTCTCGTCCAACTCCCTTCACTCTCCCCTCTCTCCCCCTCTCCCATGAAATACGAGAACAGAGCCTAGGCAAGGGTGTGACACACAAGTCCTGCACCAACATCCTCCTAGGTACCCCCTTGCCGCTCCGAACTCCATTCGTCCTCCTTATGAACTTCGTATACTAACCTTCAGACCTCCGATCGGACTTGAGTCCAGAGGAACCGGACTTGACAGTATATTTGTACTCCCTCTTGTCAAGGCTCACCTTTCCGACAAATCCTATGTCTGTGTGCACAAGACGAACCTCCCAGTGTGAGCAGATCCTGCAGACTGCCTTTGGCAGTTCTCGCGGGGTCCCTGGAAACTTTTGAAGTTTCTCCGCACGCACCATGGTCACTGTGCCCTCCATCTCCGAGGCACATAGCAGACAACCTCTGTCCCCACTAACACCTCTTCCACTTACCCTCAGTCCCAAACTTCCTCCGATGGGTTCCCAGGAATGGGACGATGAAGGATCCGTCCAAGTCCGACCCAGCACCCTGATGCCTTTGCGCAGAAGGGGTGACGGGGACAACCCAGGCGGAGATGACTCCTCTAGCTCCTCCAATGCGGACTCTGATCAGGGTTCCCTCGCCGGGCACTTCCCCAATGAAGATAACCCCGAAGACGAAGAACACAACCAAGTCCCACTCGCCTACAAACCCTTCACCCAACTCGCCGATGCCATCAAGGGGATGACCTGCCAAGCACTCCGACAACGGAAGACCAAAGGCTCTAAGCCCAAGGTCCGGGAACCCGACCTGTTCGATGGGACAGACCTGAAGAAACTTTGCCTGTTCGTTGTCCAGTGCGAACTCCACTTCCAGGCCAATCCCCGGACCTACCGCAAGGATCGGACCAAGGTAACCTTCACTCAGTCCTATCTCAAGGGGACCGTGCTCGAATACTTCGAGCCGGACCTTCTCGGACTTGAAGCGCCGGGCCTCCGACCCACGTGGATGGATAGCTGGCATACCTTCTTGTATGAGTTACAGTCCAACTTCGGACCTCACAACCCTGCTGCAGATGCTGAAGCTCAGCTTGAGCGCCTCCAGATGTGCGACTCACAGCGCATCTCCAAGTACATCGTTGAGTGGAATCGACTTGCCAGTCAGGTCCGAGACTGGGGCCAAGGAGCTCTCCGACAAAGCTTCTACTCCAGTCTCCTGGACCGCATCAAGGATGAGCTCGCTTGTCAAGGCAAACCCGATGACATCCACGAACTCTGTGCTCTCACCCAGCAGATCGACCACCAGTATTGGGAGCGCAAGGACGAAATTGCCTGCGCAACCAAAGCCTCTGGGTCAAACTCCGGCAACTCCGCATCTGCCTCCAAATCATCCAACTCCGGCAAGGACAATTCATCTGGTGCCACCTCTACCTCCGCTTCTGGTAAACCTAAGGACAAACCGTCCAAAGGCTCCTCTTCCTCCTCTGCCAACAAGAAGAGTGGGACCGAGTCTGCCTCCGCAGACTTGATCTCTGCCAAGTTAGGCAAGGATGGCAAGCTCCTCCCCGAGGAGCGGCAACGCCGTCTAAAGCTCGGCTTGTGCCTCTTCTGTGGCCTCGCTGGACACTCCGCAAAAGAATGTCCGAAGAGCACCTCTAGGGCTGCAAAGGCTCGAGCAGCCACGACAACCCCTGCTCCGACCCCCGGCTCCACTTCCTCGGAGGTGAAAAAATAGAGTGCGACTCCCCTACAGCACAGGTTAGGAGTCGTGTTGAGCCCGACAACTGTGCTCCTCCGACACTCCATCTCAATGCGTCCTCTCTTTCAGATCCGAACTCCCTCTGTCCGATAGTTTCCCTTTCCAACTTTTTTATCTCCAATATACCACTACTAGTAGATTCCAGCTCTACTCATTGCTTCATAGACTCTACCTTTGTAAATAAAAATAAGTTACCTACGTACTCTGTCCCTATGCTTTCCCTCCGCCTTTTCGATGGCTCCTCTGCTTCTTCCATTTCCTCCGCTATAGACCTCTGTTTGTCCTTCACTTCAGGAGCTTTCACCTCCGAAACATTTTATGTTACCTCGTTGGATCCCTCATGTCGTATAGTTCTTGGACATTGCTGGCTCGCCCGTTGCAATCCGTTGATTGATTGGGCTACAAACAGCATCTCATTCTGAACTGACCCCACAGGCTTGCCAACTCTGACGTCATTCTCCGTCCCTCCGGAGTCGAGCCCCAACGCTCCTCCGACTCCTCCGCGCAAATTTTCGCCGGAACCCCCAGATTCTCCCACAGCACCCAGACTTCAGTCCCCTCCGGTCTCCTTCATCAACGCTGCCGCCTTTCACCGGGCCTGCAAGCTTGAAGGATCGACACTCTTCGCCCTCTCCCTCCGTTCCATCTGCAGTCACAGCGCTATGTGTGTCGACACTCTGCCTGAAGAGCCTCTGGACCTGTCAAAGGTTCCTCCGGAGTACCACGAATTCATGGATGTCTTTAGTAAGGGCAAGGCTGACACCTTGCCTCTGCACAGGCCGTTTGACCTAAAGATCGAACTTGAGGAAGGTGCCGAACCTCCCATCAGTCGCCTCTACTCCATTTTGCCCTCCGAACAGGGAGCCCTTCGGGACGAACATCTCCGGATTGGCTTCATCTGCCAATCCTCCTCCCCTTACGCCACACCCATCCTTTTCGTCCGAAAGAAAGACAGTTCACTCCGATTATGTGTTGATTTCCGAGGCCTGAACAAGATCATGAAAAAGGACCATTACCCTCTTCTGCGCACCTCGGACCTCCTTGAGGCTCCGAGCAGAGCTAAGATTTATATGAAGCTCGATCTCTGGCACACATACCATCTGGTCCATGTGGCCAACAGAGATGAGTGGAAAACATCGTTCCGAACGCATTACGGTTCCTTCAAGTGGTTAGTAATGCCATTCGGACTTACTAACGCCCCCGCTGCCTTCCTGCGATTCATCAACAGTATCTTCGCTGATATG
>JBBPKS010000367.1:0-13835 GCA_038089355.1 Pulveroboletus ridleyi | reverse complement strand
CTGTATGTGGCAATTCTCAAGAGGACAATGAATTTGTGCCAGGCAGGTCCCTGTTTCTACTTTTTGTCAACCTGTTTTGATTCCTCCCTTAGAACCATCTCCGTCTTTTGATGATATCTACAACCTTTATATAAACAATCTGGGTGATGATGACTTGGTGGACGACGATGAAAATACAGCAGGAGTCGAGAGGATGGCGAATTTTTTACACAACATTGTAGATTAAGTAGTATTCATATATGGATCTGTCACATGCATTCTTGTTGATATAATGGTGATATCCCTCTAACTATATTACTGAAGTTCTGGTGAAGTTGAAATGTTGTGAATGAGGAACAAGTTACCATCTGTTCAATGATGTGCCACTAGAACACAGCTCACAACAAGTCACTCTGCGCCCAATGTAATTGCACTTTGGGGTGCTCAAAACACCTCTATGCCATTAGAAAGACATTAAGGTGTTCACATTTTTTATTCAGGACAATGATTTTACTCTCCAGATACTGATATGAACAGTTATCGTGCAAGTAGCAGAAGGACTGTACCAATCCTTTGGCACTCTCTGAATCAAGTTCAGTTCAGCAGTATTAAACTTTGGTAACTTCAGGTAGTGAGGATTTCTTCACGCTTGTATCGTTTGTTAACACCTATTGTGGGCCATGTTCTCACTCCACACTGACTTTGAAGACATCCAAACCTCTTTTTCCAAACAGAACCTTTTCACGATCAAACACATCAAGGCAGTGTATACCACCCCATTCACACAGGGCTTCAGTGGTGGCCAATGTCAAGCTGCAATTCGAGCCATTCTTTGACATGGTGCAAATAGTGATGGTGCTCACTTCTGTTATGAACTGCGTGCACCTAACTTTTCATCCTACACTCGTTTCCTACATTCCTTACTTCCTCCCACTCTTTTAGTCACATGATGAGTCCAGCCCCTGACATCATCATTGACATCATAGCCTCTAAGGTTACACGTTAACAACCCTTAGACTACCCTATACCCTTATCTCCATTGGATCTCCACGACAATCCTGCCACCCCCTAGATCTCCCAATCCGATCTAAATCCCTCCCATGTATCACATCATATTTGGATCTCCATGGATCTCAGATCAGGTCTCAGGGTTCGCCTCACGGCAGCCTTGCGCCCTTCACCTCCGTCCGCACTTCCATTCTCTACCCACGGTCATTACTGTCTTACCATATGTAGCATAGTCTTATCTATTACTTCCATGTATAATAGTGTACTGCTTGGTCTGTGCGCAGACCTTGCCAATATATAAGGCGGCGGTCCCAGCTGGCTAAACCCCAGCTTTGACCACTTGTCTAGTTCACCGCTCTTGGGCCCCTGGGACTTGGGTTAGAACCTCGTCTGCTATGGGCACTCCCTTGACGTGGCTCGCTGGCACTTGTAGCTCCCCTGCCAGGGTTACAGGCTTTCTCTCCTTGCCGGCTAGCCTCGTTATCGGCTGTTTGGTTTGGTTGTTTCTTCTGGCCGAAGGGTTTCCCCGTTCCCTTCGATGACTGCTCGACGCAGTTATAACAGATATGAATAATTTTTCTGGTAACATGACAATGTCTTTATTAAGGTCCATAACGGCATTGCCGTGATCCAGATGGCGGGAGAGAGTGTTAGCCCAGTTGGTTGATCTGGGCTGGTATATGAATGTAAGGTTGAATTCTTGGAGAAGCGCATGCCAGTGTGCTTGTCGGCCAGATAGGGTTTGCGGCTTCTTCCAATATTCCAGGTTTTGATGGTCTGTCCAGACTTCAAAACTTTCTCATCCAATGAGGTAGTGGTGCCATTCTTCCAGGGCACAGATGACTGCAAGCAGCTCTTTGTCGTAAATAGGGTAATTCTGCTCTGCAGAGTTAAAGCTGTGCGAGAGGAAGGCACAGGGTCACCATTCCGAATCTTCGCATTCCTGCCAGAGGATGGCTCCTGTTGTGATGTCTGAGGCGTTGGTCTCTAACTGCATGCCACGTGTTGAATTGGGGTAAGCAAGGAGCGGAGCTTCCATAAATTTCTTTTTAAGGGCTTCAAATGCCTGTTTTTCATCTTGACCCCACCTGAAGGGGGTGTCTTTTTTGGTTAGGTCGTTCAATGGCCTGGCAATATCAGCGAATCCAGCAATGAATTTTTGATAGTAGTTATAAAGGCCGAGAAAGGCCTGTACTTGCTTCAAGCGAGTTGGTTCAGACCAGTCAGTGATGGCTTGGGTTTTCTTGTTCTGCATCTCGACGCCGTGTTTTGAGACATTCATGCCGAGGAATTCTACCTTGTCAGCACTGAAAGAGCATTTTTCTGGTTTAATAAATAGGTTGTTTTCACAGAGTCGCTGGAGGACTTCTTTGACAAGGGCTTCATGTTGTTCCTTTGTTTTTCCCTTCATGAAAATCATCATGTCATCCATATAAATAATTAGGAAGGCATATTGATTGGCGAAGATATCGTTCATCATGTTCTGGAACATGGGCAGAGAGTTAGTAAGCCCAAAATACATCGCTGTAGGCTCGTAAGCCCCAATTGGTGTTACAAACGCCGCTTTCCATTCATCGCCCTCCTTGATGCAAATGTTATTATAGCCCCAGTGCAAATCCATTGCGGTGAACATATCAGCGCCCTTGAGCTGATCCACTAGCTGTGAGATGAGGGGTAGAGGGTAAGCATTCTTGACAGTGCCCTCATTTACATAGTGATAGTCCATAACAAGCTGTTTCTTCCTGTCCTTCTTCGGGATGAAGAATACCGGTGAAGTTTGAGGAGACTTCAACGGATGGAGATACCCCTTTTTAACCTCTTTTTCAATGAAGTCACAAACTTCTTCTAGTTCGGTATCCGAAAGGGGAATAACTCGACCCTTTTTTGGCACAAAATCTGGCTTGAGATCGATGGCATGATCCCATGGCTTGTGTAGGGGTAAGCGATTTGATTCCTGTTCAGAGAATACGTCAAGGAAGTTGTGATAGACTTCAGGAACCTTTTCTTTGAGTCCAGGCTCAATGCTTCTGATAAGTGCCTGTGCATATGCATTGCATTCATTGGTGCACCTTGTGAATTCTAACTTCTTTTCGACCTAGTTGATTTCGGGGTTGTGGCGTGAGAGCCAGTCATATCCTATGATCATTGGGTGAGTTCCCAGCCCAATTATGAATGCATGTATCTTCTCGTGATGGCTGTTGATTGAGGCCATGGGTTTGGCTTTGTATGAGATTTTCCCCAGAGATCCAACTTGGCCATCTGCGTTGTACACGTTGATTTTCTTGTTGAGAGGAATGAGATCGATCTTGTGCTTTGCACACCATTTTCGGTCAACGAAGGTGTTGACTGCACCAGAGTCGAGCAAAGTGGGTATTGTTACTTGTTTTTCTTCTTTTTCTGACTGATATAAGACATCGATGGAGACGGAGAATTCTTCAGGATTTTTCAACATATTTTCTGTAGAGATTTTGTTAATAAATACCAATGGGAACAATGTTTTCTTAAATAGGGAATTAAGCACACTATATTTTAATTCCGGTGCTGAGCTCTTTCGAGGCCCCCTGGCGGATGGTGAAGAATTCTTTAAATTAATGAGAACCTGACTAATCGTACGAATGGGAAAATCCTCATCGGTGCACTCAGAAAGCTCAGCTACAGGCTCAGTGCCAGCTATGGGGCTAATCAGTTCACCCTTGAGCACGGTCAACAAGTTGTCTACGCCTACTGCTTTTCTACCGGCGCACCTGAGGATGTCCACAGGACTTACAGGGGTAGTACTACAATTGGCTGAATCCATCGGCTCGAAACCAGATCTAACTAAAGTATCACTATCATCCCTAATTGAGGGGTTCAAATGCGCAGTAACTATTTTTTTGATGTTAAGTAGATTTTCTAATTTTTTGTTCTGTTTTTCGGCTTTTAATCTTGGAGCGAATAAACTATCGCCAACCAGTACCCTACTCCCGGTCAGCGGCTTCCTTTTAAAGCCTCGGATGCTTTTGCCTTGGCTTCAGATTTAAAGACGTCGGCCCAGTATGCATGGGCCTTGTCTGACATATAATCTTGTCAGCTTGTCATAGCCGACTGGATGGCCATTTGCACTTGCAGCACAGGAGGTTGATTGGCTGGTGGGTTCTCCACCCATGCTTCTGTGTAATACCCGTTGGCGCCAGGTATCCAGACTTGCTGGAGATTCTGGGGCTTCGGCTGAGCCCTTCCTTGTTGTGGTCCTCTCAGCTTCTGCGGTTTCTAACAGTATCTTTGAATGTGGCCTGCCTCGCCACAATTGTAGTACGTAATTGATGGGTTTTGCAGCTGTCCCGTAACAGCATCAATTTGCATGGGTGCACCACACCCGGGTTGGGTTCCATATTGGGTGAACTGCTGGTTAGGCAGCAGCCTGTTAGGGGGAGCATATCTTCAAGGCCCCCATTGCCTCAGTGGTTGGAATCCACGCTCCACAGTGGCAGACTCAAAGGATCAGCCGACTTTTCGGTAGGCTTCGATCAGTTCATAGATGTCCTCTTCTACAGACATATGTAAGTGGACTTGCATATAAATGTGGGCATCCAGAGCCTGCTTCAAGATCTTGATCCCATGACCGTTTTCGATCTGGGATTCCTGAAAGAGAATCTTGAATTTTTGGAGGAATGTGTTGATAGCAGCTCCATTCTGCTTTAGGGTGGTGAGAGCCTTGAATGACTTGTGAGCAAGGACGTTGATCTGGAAGTGGTCCTTGATTGTTTTGATGAGCTCCAGCCATTGCGGCCAGGCCTCATCTCCTTTGGGATATCCAAGGGATTGACCATCTCGGCCTGTTTTGTCCTTTTCTTCTTCTTCGATGTACTCCTCAAGTTGGAGTCGTGCGAAGGAAGTGGGATTTCCTTCTAGTCGTGACAGGACGGCCATGACACAGAGTTTCCTTGTGTCCCATTTTTGGAGGGAAACCCAAACCTTGATTCCAGTTAACCAATTCTGGAAGGTTTTGTGGTCACCATCCCATTTTCCGGGATCAGAGACATTCTTGGCAATTGCCGACTGTGAGTCGGTCTTTTCTCTAAGAAGGGCTTGGAGGAGTGCCTTCAGTTCCTCATTTGACAGAGAGGATGAGGATATTTCTGCCCGAGGGGTTTTGGGTTCTCGGGGGTGGCAGGGACAGGTTCGGACTAATGGGGACGGGTTGGGAGCCGGTTGTGGTGCCAGCTGTTCTAATTCAGGAAGGGCAGAGTAGAGCCCTTTGAAACTGGGGGATCTTGGAGCAGACAGATTGACAGTGCTTACTGCCCCGTATTTTTCAATGAGGCTCTGGGCACACTTGTGGGGGTGAGGGTCAGGATAACATGTAGGGGAGGGGTTCGTGGCGGTTGGTCTTCTTCAACAATTTGCTTTGACGGGTGAAGAGCCCGTAAGGGTAGACACCTGATAACAAGCAGTGTCATACACATATCATGTGCTGACGGTGGATGTCACAGGTATTTCGTGAACCTGGTACCCTCAAACCACAGAGGATACACCCTAGTGCACTATGGGCAAACAGCAACTTTATCCTTATTTATAATGGCAGACGACCATATGAATATCTGTTCGGGTGATATGCCCTGGCCCTTCACATGGTGCCACTATGCTTGTCCCTTATGCCTGGGCCCAGCAACTACACACATGGATTTGCTTTCTTTCTTGATTTTTCTGAGGTGGATAAAAACTCATGCGCTCTCATAGTCTCTGTAAAAGCTGAGCCCTGAATGTCAGGCAGGTCATGTACTCGGGTTACGGTATGAAGCTTTGGCCAAGTGTTATACGAACACAAGAACACTGAAGCCGAGCAACTAAAGGCTTGCTGTAAAGCCTCGCTGAGAAGGATGAGAGCAAAGGAGTACACTTATCGTCCAAGGTTCTAACCCAAGGAACAAGTGGTCAAAGCTGGGAATACCAGCTGAGGATGCACCCTTTATATATTGCAAAGGAATGCGCACAGACCAAGCTGTACTACAGATAAGGTGTGAACATATACTATCTATGGTAAGTGATATCCCACGGGTGTGGGAGAGTTCTGTGATGGTAATTAAAAGAGTGAGGTGACCATGTGTTATGACGTCATGTGATGTTATGGTCTAGGCTGTGCCATGTGATCTGGTGATGTGACTGGTGAATGAGTGAAGAGGAAGTGAAAAATAATGTCAGCATATACGATATAACAGTCTGTCATATCCATCAAATCTGGGACTCTGGACTCAACTTTGGACAACTCCGGACACCTTCCTACGACCTCTGGTGCGCTTTTGATGAGTCCACATTCCTGACACCCTGGACCCTCTGTATTTAGCATTTCTTGTTCTTATTGTTACGCACCATTCTTCGCTTACAGTACATAGCCACTAGCTTCGCCCCAGTTCACCCTCCGTCCCTGTGTCCGCTTAGGAGCACAGCTCTGGTATATTTAGCATCTGCATTCCGAACTATTAGTAAGACCTATGTCTACTCCTGTATATAAGGTCCCCACACTTGTAGTAGATACTCCAGTTTGAATATTGACTTGGACAGTCTCCCAAGCTCACTCTGACTCCCTTGAGTCTCTAAGACTCTCTTCTGAACCATCCTCGGCCTTTGTTGCTTGCAACAAGGCCAATCCAACTTCTTTCACCCATTCCGAAATTACAGGACACCCCCAGAGTTGTGACAAGGGTGCACCACATACAGTGAAGCCAAGTCCTGCTTGAACTCTGGAGTTCCGGAGTTACCTCCCAGAGATCCTGGTTCTAACACAGTCCTTATATCCCTTGACTACAGGGACTATTGCTACTAATGTCCCAGACTATTTGGTTATCCTCTCATACCTTACAGAGTCCTGGGAATGCCTGGACTATAAGGAATGTACCTAGTCCTGAATAGGGGAGCTTCCTTTTAGCTCATGATGACCATCTACCATTCAACTTACTATTCACCATCCACCAATTACTGTCACTGTCACTGTTTTCTACTGTTCACCACACCATTTTTATTGCTCATCACTCTGCTAGTCTGCTCAAGCTACCAGAATATAGGAATTATTAGTCCAGAGTCTTTGTTCTCCACCTCCCCTTCTTTGAGTTCCTTTTGGGTCAAGTGTATTATGCTCCCAGACCCACCTACCACTTATCATGCACCTCACAGACAGGAATAGTGTTCTTTAACTGGAGCCCACTGTGAGGGACTCATAAAGGGGTTCCAGATGAAGTCTTCAACCTACCACTCATCATCTTGAACTTGAAGATTTACTTGTGAATTTTTGAAATCTTGAAATCTTCAAAGATTTAAGTTTTTTTCACCTTGTTCCATCTCCCAATGCTCATCATAACAGTGCTGATCTCCCAAACTCTGCTGAACTTGGGATCAGTTACTCCACTGATAACCAATTAGATCTGTCAGCAGCTATCAGAAGTCACCTAGTGTTAGAACTAGGGTCTCTGGGAAGTAACTCCGGAACTCTGGAGTTCGGGCAGGACTTGGCTTTACCATATGTGGTGCGCCCTTGTCACAACTCTGGGGGTGTCCTGTAATTTCGGAATGGGCGGAAGAAGTCAGATTGGTCTTGTTGCAAGCAACAAAGGCCGAGGATGGTTCAGAAGAGAGTCTTAGAGACTCAAGGGGGTCAGAGTGAGCTTGGGAGACTGTCCAAGTCGATATTCAAACTGGAGTATCTACTACAAGTGCGGGGACTTTATATACGGGAGTAGAACTTAGATCTTACTAATAGTCTGGAGTGCGGATGCTAAGTGTACCAGAGCTGTGCTCCTAAGTGGGCATAGGGATGGAGGGTGAACTGGGACGAAGCTAGTAGCTATGTACTGTAAGCAAAGAATGGAATGTGGCACTAAGAATAAGGAATACTAAATAGAGAGGGTCCGGGGTGTCAGGGATGTGGACTCATCGAGAACACACTGGAGGTCGCAGGAAGAAAGTCCAGAGTTGGGTCCAGAGTTCTGGATTGATGGATATGACAGTATCCCCCTTCTAGGCCTGAACCTATGAAGGCCATTAGTGTGGGGCAATCTGAAAACGGAAGAGCGGAGTCCGGACAGAGCTTGAACGACTCCATAAAGCTGCATGTCTGACCGTTTGCGACCCTAAACCACTACCACCATGATCAAGGAATATCCCAATGTCCGTGACTGGATGGATGAGCAACTTATCGAGGTCAGCAGAGACGGAGATAACCTGATGGTTGCCAAGTTCACCGAGCAATGCCATCAGATGCAGGAGAAGAGGCTGGCTGAGGAATGCCTTCACCAGGAGGCCAAGAGGGAGGAGCATTGGAAATGCGAGGAGGAGGTGTGGCGGACTGCGGAGGCAAAGTGCCAGGAGGAGGAGGAGGCACGTGGACAGGTAAGTGGCAAGGGACTGGAATGCTCATGACTGATCCTAAGGCAGGCCCAGGACATAGAGTCCACACAGGGTTCCAGGATGGGCAAGAGGCACGTGTGTTCGTGGTGTGCGACATGTGGTCTCGAGTGTGTGCCTGGACCTGGCAAGGCCACCTCATGCTCAGAGTGTCAGACTGCCTGGGCTCATTGTGACCGAGGCAGAGACGGGAGGCCGGAGTGTTGGAGGAAGCACATGGAGAGTGAGGCAGAGTTGCCTTGTAAGAAGGCATGTGCAGAGGTGCCGGAGATGAGGACCTCAAAGGAGTCAGAGATGAGTGAGTGGAGTGTGGAGGTGGAGAGGATGGGGAGGGAGCTCGGGGGGCAGATGTGTCACATCGTCTATCGCCTCAACCGGCAGAACTACCTGCTGGAGAGGTTGGTGAAGTTGAAGATGCAGGAGGTGTATGGAGGGGGTTTGGAGGTGGAGTCAGAGGATGTGGTTTTAGCGGAGGAGGAGCTGGAGGGGTTGACTGCAGAGGTGAAGGAGGCGGAGAAGCGCGAGAGGGAAGTGGAGGTGGAATTGGAGGTAGACACGGAGGTGTAGATTAGTGTTGGAGATGACAACTCCGATCTCCTCCGGGCCCTCCTGTCCAACTCCGAAGTTCCTTAACGAAGTTCCGGACGAACCCCTACAACTCCTACATAGGAGTTACCGAAGTCCTATGGAAGCGTTCGGAGATGGATAGGAAGGCCGGACTTGTGTCTAACGGCATATCAGTACGCATTCCTTATGTCACTTCTTTACCCTACCCTCGCTTCATTCTCATTCCATAACTTCGTGCCTTTTCCCCTTTTCTTTTTCTATTCCCTTACGGAGATCGCTTGTTTCGCTTCGGAGTTGATCGGACTTCGCGCTCGCATCTTCGCCTACCTTACATATATATTCCCTTTCACTCCTGGGCTCTCCTCAGTCGTTCCTGCTACTCCTTGGGCAGCGGCTGAGGTGAGTACCAGCTTTGCTTTACCTTATTACCTTTGCTAATTAGTGTAGTGAGCAATCACTGCCCTTTTACTTAGGTGAATAAAGTCGTTCCTGCTACTCCTTGGGTAGCGGCTGAGTGGGCAATCACTGCCCTTTTACTTAGATTTTTCACAGCCCTGTCAATTGAGGAGCTGGTGCAACCAGAGTCAACTAGGCATCAGGTGTTGAACACCATTCTGTTATCTTTAGTGATTTGGGCCAGTCATAGTTCCAACAAATTTTTGTGTAGCCATTGTATTGAGGCTCACATGTAGTGGGGCTTGTATTGTAGCTCTCCAATCACTAGCCATGCTTCTTCTTCTGGGAGGGTGAAGATAGTCTGGTGACCAGCCCATCCAAAAGAGGCAATGCTGAGGCGAAGCATACCATCAATAGACGGTCTGGTAAAACTGGTTGTGGTGCAAAGGGGTGAAGTGGACTCCCACGGGAACGTGACTGCCTTGTCCATCTTTGGACAGGTCTTGATTTTAAATCCTTCAGCATTGTCTCGGCATGTAGCTAACTAATAGATAGCTAGTTATCTGCTTAGATAACTAACTCGGCCGTCCGGCCTCATATGTGATCGATAAGAAACTGCTGTACGCCATGGAGTCTGACGATGAACTTGCCCTCAGTTCATAATGCAGCTGTGATGAAAGAATAAGAACAGCATTGAAGATTCTTCATGATAGCCGGGTATCGATCCTAGATCTCATCCTTTACATTCTGCAGTCGGACAACCCAGAATTCATCAAACATCAGGCCAGGTTCCTTGCAAACCCATCTGGAAAGCTCGTCAAGCTATTTGATTGTATATTCAAGGATAAGCATGGCCGCTCTGCCATCGTATCCTGGGTGGAGCAGCTTGCTGTTGATATCATTTCAGATGTGGTTGCAAAGGAGATGGAGGACGTCAAGGCTTCGCTCATGTGGACCATTAGCAACACCACCCCAGATACCCTGCTAACATAGGATCTGGACAGGGTTATTGGTCCACTCATCGAAAACAAGGCTCCTACCCTCGGATATCTTCTTCAGGCTGCTTCCCAGACCAAACGTGCGAAGGAAAAGAACAAGATCAAGTCATGTACCACTGTATGTGTACATATTATTATTGTGTCTGAAATGCATTGATTTTTGTAAGGCTTGTAACATAATCGTAACACAGTTAGCCAAGGAGCGATCTCAGAATGCGCTCTTCTTTGCGATCCCATTCACCTTATTTCTTTGGACAAATGGAGCATCCCATCAGACCATTGAAGCTTTGTACAAATGTGGTCTTTGTATATCATTTACATCACTCGCTGCATTGCTCCATCGGCTCGCAGCACAAAGTCTTAAGCGTGCTGCTCATATCGCCTACAATCCCCATGTCCTTTGCTGGGATAACATTAATATCAAGATATCAATTTTCGTCGAACAGAGAGACTCTGCACCAGCAAAAGTGCAATCCGGAACGTTTTCCATTCTGTACCAGATCAACGCCAACCCTATTGACATGCAGCTCTCTCCAATGCTAGCACAGGTGCAACGGGCCACTGATATCACACTCGCTACCGACGTCTGCCCTACATCTGACCAATGTAGGGCATTCAATACCCAGCTCCGTGTCCACATCATCAGCATCCTGTTCAACTTTGCCAGATCTTTTGAGGGAGTCCCACGTCCAGATGACCCTCGTCTCATCCACACAGACCGTCACAAAATTCCTGACGGGCATCTCGCCAAACAATTCCCACTTCGAACCTCTACAATAGACGAGAGTTCAATCTCGGGTAATATTGCCGTTGTTGATGATGTCTACACAAATCAGCTCAAGTTGAGTCCCGAGCGGCTTTTTGATCGTGCAGTTCCAAGTATCAATGATCAGTCAACCAATGCTCGTATTCGTGGTGCCAAGGCCATGCGCACAAGGGACGTCAACCCCTTCACCCGCCTTCAATTTCTACAGCTCAGTTTTGGGTTATTTCACTTGTGTATGAACCTTATCTGGGCCCTCTTACACGTCCATCGTGGCTCTACTCACCAAATCGGCACACTGACATTTTTCTTTGCGGTTCTTGACCGCACGCGACTTGGTTGTGAGCATCCTGACTACCATACACTCATCTCAACACTCTTCCAGATCTTACATGGCGTTATTCTTAACGCATGGAAACTTGAGTGTGGTTTCCCATCTCTGGCCGAGTTCGCTTCATCAAATCCCTCCACCGATGATCTCATCCGGATCGCTGATCAAATCATCAAAAATCACGCTTCGTTGCCTCACTGGAAACCAATGCTTACATGCAAAACCACGACCAAGACCGCAAACTTCCCCGACCCGGAAGATGACAATATACCCCAGCGGAATCTCTGTTTACTCACACGTGACCTGCTGTACGTTTGCAAACTCACAACCGCAATATCACATGGAGATTTCAGGCGCATTGAAGATATCCTCGGAACTCTCGCGATGATTTTCCGTGGCGCGGGTTCTAACAACTATGCAAGCGAGATTTTACACTGGATCTACAATGTTAAGAATGTCTGGACTCCGAAATTTGCGTGCGTAACAGTTTCTCTTTATGTACTTTCTCTCCAGCTCTGTTGTACAGTGACATCATGCAAGACTGCATGCTCGTGAACATGACGGGTCTCGAGGATCACTGGATGCCATTAGACCTGAATATCGAGCATCTAATCAAGTTTCTGAAGGTAAGATCTCGTATATAATCAAATACTACTGATTGCATGTCAGGTACAAATAAAATAGACTTTTTTCGTGTGAAAAGGAGTGTATGCATCATGGGATCGACTCGGAGATATCTCTGCATCTGTAGACCTTCTCCAGAATGTTCGCAGACAGGTTCTACGTGGTCTCAAGGTACCTTACCATGGAATCACTCATCTCGATCCTGACACGACAGCTTCTATTGACAAGATTGTGAACAAAGTCAGAGAATTAGAACTTGATCGACACAAGCCGGAATGGTGCGGAGATGGTACCATTAGACCAATTGTTGACACGCTGGTGGTCAGTGAGCAGAAACTGAGGTCGTCAACCCTTGCAACGTTCAATTGAAAGGTAAAGATGATGATGGACGGCAATGGGTTTGAGGTTGAAGTAGATGAAATTCCACCCATCAACTTTGCGGAATCAGACGAATCAGAAAACGTATTTGATTGTACAGAGTAGAGAGTAGAATCGGACGAGAGCTACATTACATGGCCGCGGAAAAACTCTTGGGAGTCTGTACCATAGTGAATCTAATACCCTTCGACCTTTTTGCCACTTGAATAGCACTTGATGGTTGTGAATGGGAATGCGATGGATCAGAATTGCTGTGAGTCTTGAGGCTTTGCTCGTACTGAGTTATTTTTTCGAAGACCTTGCCTCCATACTCATTGGCCCACTCGTTTGTCTCTTGCAGGAGCGCAACAAGGTCTTGCAACGTTGGAATTCTTGACATTGGTGTCCTGCTGATGAGTTCGAGATGGCCATCGGAGAGGATCCACGAGGCTGGAAAGAAAGGATTGAGCTCCAGGGTGTGTCCACGCCAGTCCGCAAGTAAGTTGAAAAGTTCTTGTCGTTCGCCCGGTGGATGCAATTGACTCCGTTTACACTTGTTCAGCTTTGAGGTGGATTCTGAGCTGTTGCTAGCAGAGGACATTGCACTGGTCCAAGGATTACCATGGAAGAATGTGGCAAGGTTGAAGTCGGTGTCGTGATGATGATCACAACACCAGAGTCCAGTAAAGTCTAATGTTTTGAGTGGGCAGTACCATGCACAATGCAGACATTACCTTGCGACAATGTATCCCCAAGATACCTCGCGAAAAACTCACGAAGGCAGATCTTTGATTGAGCATATTGGATTGAGGCTATGCTCATTCGATCTTGCTTAGTCGGATTTTTCTTGAAATCTACGGTGTATGGCTCATCAGGATCCACTCTCTTGAGAGTGTCCTGTGGTAGATCAAGTGCAAATGGCTCGACCATCAGAAGAAAAAGTCCATGGGAGTTGGGATCACGTGCCGCTCGCCCAGCTCATTGCGCTAGCTCAGTCATATTCTTACAAAGTCCATATTGGATGACAATACGGATGCCTTGTAAATCAAGACCCTAGTAGTCTTATTAGTCTTATCAATTCCCTGCCCACTGTACCTTACCGTCGCAGCGCCTGTGGTCGCATGAAGAACTCGACAAGTTCCATCGGGTCTAGAGAAATTCTCGAACATTTGCTGAAGGTACTGTAGGGACATATCAGAATGGTAGTGTTTGACGATGCCTTGATTTTGGAGAGACATCAGTGTTACGAATCCCCTTGCATCTAACTTTATTCCCACACTCCTTTCTCTTCACTTTCCTTCACCTCATGTTCGTTACGTCACGTGACCTCCACGAGGCCGATCACATGACCAGTCACGTGCCATGACATCATCCGTCACCTGATGAGTCTAGCCTATGACATCATGCCTCACGGTTGCCACCTGGCAAACCCTAG
>JBBPKS010000366.1:0-13846 GCA_038089355.1 Pulveroboletus ridleyi | reverse complement strand
GGACCAAGTCAGGCCAGGTTCAATATTTGGAACATCAAAGGCAATTGCAGATGCAAATCCAAACCTTGAATTTTATGAGTCTGCATAGCAGTCATTTTATCATGGCTACTTACCTCCCAATAGCAATCCACAAAGAGTTGAAGCTCTCCATATTGTGAACAATGGACCCACATGCCAATAAAAACAATGTGGCCTTCTGTGTTTTCATTTCAAAGGGGGTCAAAAGCATGTTCAAAACCTTAGTAAGATCAGTCTTTGCCAGCAACAAGAGGAAGGCAGGAATACCTTAACAGCCTCCACAGAAATGTCTTTGTGGTGGTGCTGGCCAAGATAGAGGTCCCCATTTGCATTGGTGTGATTTAATACTGTCTGACACTGGAAACAGGTGCATCATTTTTGAGAGGTGGTTGATTACCACTGGTATGGTGTTCTTTCCATTGGACAGTGAAAGTGGGCCTATTATCAGAACCATGATTTTCTAATGACATACTTTACAATACCAAACCCCTAATTCACATTCTTTATCTTAGCTAACTCTTATTTATCCACTAATTCAGCCAATTTCTGCCCCATTCTACAGACAATTCCATTATTTATATTTCACACTCTGATCACTTTAGCTTATTTATTTCCATAGTATCATTAATCCATGTTGATATTTGGGTCAAGGGCTCAGTCTGGAAATTAACCAGAACTAGATCATTGCTTAGGGCTAATCATAGGTCTAAGAGTTCATATTATGTATATAAGTAGTACTTGTTCTGTAATTAGTACTTGTACTTGGAATTCTCATCATATTTGAGTTTTTTCTGTCTGTGTGCCTCTGCCATAGCTTAGTTGGTTCATTAGGCTTTCCTTCAGCTGTCTGCTGTGGGTCTGATCCTAATACCTATAATATCTACAGAGATGTCCTGTATTGCATGTCCCATAGAGGTATCTAGTCTAGATTAAATGATAGATTCTGTGATTCTACTAGGTATGATATAGGCAAGATATATATTGTGTATATGGGACAATATATAATATATATATATAGGATGGGTACCTCTGGTATCTTGTTACACATGTCTCATATATACTGTGATGAGGCATGGGATTTGCATTCATAATCAATGATAAGTTAGATGTCAAATTTCCCTTATATGACTGAAACTGTTGGAACATGTAACATACATATACAAGTATTATATTGACAAAGTATGTATGTGGTCCATGATGCTTAATAGATCAAAGATTATTTTCTGTGTTTCTAATGGAAAGCATGTGTTAGTCATCAGTTGTACAATTAAAAAAACACCAATGGTTCTATACTTTCAGCAACCAGACATGTAGAGTTATGCCAAAACAAATATAATCCTGGCTAACTCTAATTGAGTTCATGTTAACTGGGGCTTTGCTTCATCCCCTTTCCTATGCTTAGGGGACCCCTCCATGACCCAAATATGAGGATATGTATAAACCTAATTTTTAATATACATATACATATATAGTGTTCAAGTATTTCATATACATACTTACACACATCTTCATAATATAACTATACTAGTCTTTGAACACTTGTATGTATATGAGACCTTCTTTTGTAAATGCTTCTAGGTACTTCTAGTAACTATAACTTTGCATAAGTATATGTATGCTGAGGCATTTTCATGGTGCTTTTTTAGTGATTGTGTAAAAAGGTTAGTACAAGTATATGTGAATCCTTGTGCATTTCATAGACACTTTCAGTGGCTGTATTTTGCACAAGTATATGAATACTTTCATAGATTTTACAGAACTTTTCATGCATGATTTCTCCCATTTCCTCCTTCAAGCCCTCCCCCCCCTGTTCCTGCATTTTGACAAAATAGGTATGGAGTCTTCAGTTCATTGAGGAATCCAGAACCTGATTGATAAAAGTAGAGAGAAATGCAGTTAAGAAACATGGTTTCAGGGATGGTACACTTTGAGTGAAAAATGTCCAGCAGAGTCAGGTTATGACATCCAAAAGTAGCTCAAATGTGGGGAGCATGCTTCCTAGGCTCTTCTTCACCAAATGGAAGGTAATATTAACAATTTTTTCTGGTTCACACCATAGTTGCTCTTGGAAAATGTCCTGTCTCTGTAACAGAGGTGCTATTATACATATCTGTCCATTCCAGATCCTTGGATCCAACTCCAGATCCAACTCTGGACCCATTTCTCCTGATCTCCAGTATGTTCTTGATGAGTCCACACCTCTGACATTCCAGATACTCTGTATTTAGTTCTTCTTGTTCTTCACATTACTCTCCATTCTCCAGTACATAGTTACTAGTCCTGTCTTCTGTCATCCTCTGTCCCTGTGCTCTGCTTAGGAGCATAGCTCTGGTACACTTAGAATCTGCCCTCCAGACTCTAACTAATACTTATATTTTATCTCCATATATAAGTCTCTGCACTTTGTTGTAGATACTTCAGTTTGAATATCAACTTCAACAATCTCCAAAATCACTCCAACCCTCTGAATCTGTTCTCCAAGTTTGACACTTAACTCAACTTTGACAGTCTCCAAACTCACTCTGAACCTCTGAATCCATTCTCTAAGTTTGACACTCAACCTGACTTGGATAAGTCTCCCAAACTCACTCTGACCCCCTTGAGTCTCCAAGACTCTTCTCTGAATCATCCTCAACCTTTGTTGCTTGCAACAAGGTCAAATCTGATCCTCTTCTCATCTCCAAAATTACAGGACACACCCAGAATTGTGACAAGAGTGTACCACATACGGTGAAGCCAAGTCCTGCTCAAACTCCAGAGTTCCAGAGTTACCTCCCAGAGATCTAGTCCTAACAGGTGCCAGCAGTTAAGATAACTGAATCTCTGGATTGGTGGTAGTAAGGGATGTACAGTGAGCAACAAAACAAACCCAATGTTTGCATTATTTTGATTGTTGAGCTAATATCTAGAAAACTACTAAATGAAGACCCCTAAACCTTACCCGTGGTAGAAAGCCCTGATAAAGGGCTTTCCAAACATATATACATTGCTTAGCTAATCCTTGCTATTTCAGGAGATATTCCCATATTAAACACTATCCTTGTTAGGAATCATCCCCTTTGTTGTCACAGTCATTGTTTTCTTCATTCAAGTCATCATTGTCCTTGTTCCAAATCCTTGTCCTTGACCTGCTGTTGGTATCTGGCCCTCATCCTTCGCCAGGTTATTCATTTTCATAACACATAGTCACCTGGATTGTATTCTTCTTGCTCTCACTCACTGAGATTAGTCATAGCTAACCCTCACTTGCTGACTCCCCTATAGAGAACCCCTTGAGATGAGTATAACTTGCCCACTCACATACATCTCCACACCTTATCACTATTTTATAGTGGACATGTGGATGGTGGCCAGAGGGTTGGATGGGAGGGCAGATAAGATGTCACAGTGGATGGACTTGACATTGAGAAGGGTGCTAGCCTGGAGAATGGGGGCTGCAAGGTAGGTTGCCCAGAGGGACACAGCAAGTTGCTCCTGGATGAAAACAGGGTGGAAGTTGTGTGGATTGACACAAGTGTAGTCCTTATCCCCCTCTTTGGGGTAGATGTCCCAGCATCACCAGGCTTGCCAGTGGGTCAGGAGCTTCATGGTTGTTGTGAACAACTCATTGGTTCACCAAATCCTTACCTAACCCATCAGCCAGACAACCATGGGAGATGAAATGAATGTGGCTGATAACAGAGCTACCCAGCAAGAATGAGGACAGCCCATATTGAGGGCCAGCTGGAACAGTATCTGCAGTAAAGCCAATCCTGAGGGATGAGGGATGAATCCCTTAGCAGACAAGAGAGAGCCAATCTGACAAGTGGCTAAAGCTGGGATTCCCAGCTTTAGGCCACTGTCCTTATATATTGCCTGGGTTCACACATGGACCAGGATCTCTACTACTATACATGGGAAGGGATAGTATGGTAATGAATGTGGGAAGAAATGAAAGTACAGATGGAGATGAGATGTGCAAGGCTGCCATGAGGTGAACCCTGAGATCTGGATCTAGATCCATGGAGATAAATAGTATGCTACATAAGGAGGTAGGAGATCTAGGAAATGGCATGGGAATGCTGAGGAGATCCAATCATGAAGAGATCTAAGATGGTCTACATGTGTAACCCTTGAGGTATGACATCATGAATGATGTCAGAGTCTGGACTCATCAAAAAGTCTTGGAATTGGCCTTTCCAAACTTACCAGTCTCCAAACACTCCAAATTGTTATGAACCGTGTGCACCTAACTTTTCATCCTTCACTCTTTTCCTACATTCCTTACCTTCTTCCGTTCCTTTAGTCACGTGACTCCCCACAAGGCCGATCACATGACCAGTCACGTGATGAGTCCAGCCCCTGACATCATCCACGATGTCATAGCCTCTAGGGTTATGCGTTGACAACCCCTAGACTACCCTAACCTTCATCACCATCGGATCTCCACGGCAATCCTGCCACCTCCTAGATCTCCTGATCCGATCTAATCTCCTCCCATGTATCACATTATATTTAGATCTCCGCAGATCTTAGATCAGATCTCAGGGTTCACCTCACGGCAGCCTTGCACTCTTCATCTCTGTCTGCACTTCTATTCTCTACCCACGATCATTACTGTCTTACCATATGTAGCATAGCCTTATCTATTACTTCCATGTATAGTAGTGTACTGCTTGGTCTGTGCGCAGACCTTGCCAATATATAAGGTGGTGGTCCTGGCTGGCTAAACCCCAGCTTTGACCACTTGTCTAGTTCACCCTTCGTAGGCCCCTGAGACTTGGGTTAAAACCTCGTCTGCTAAGGGTTCTCCTCCAATCGGCTACGCTGGCATTTGTAGCTCCCCTGCCAGGGTTACAGGTTTCCTCTCTCTGCTGGCTAGCCTTGTTATCGGCTGTTAGGTTTGGTTGTTTCTTCTGGCCAAAGGGTTTTCCCGTCCCCTTTGATGGCTGCTTGATGCAGTCATAACACAAATGGCATGCCTCACGTGCCAAAATACCCCCATGTGACTCTAACAAGTTCAGGCGGAGATTTAACTAGGCTTGGGTGCCAACTGTCACTTGTCACACCCCGCCTGCCCTGTTCCACCATTTTGCTATGCCACCGTATTGATCTGGCACCCCTTTTCTCTACCGTCAGCTTAGGACAAATCATGGATTTGGCTACATTTTCAACCATAGTTAGAGCCAACCCTTCAATACAATTGATCCCTTTCCACCATCTTCTCTTGTTCCTTGTGATTGTTGCTGCCAGCAAGAATGATGTCCTCCTCATCCAACCATCTGATATGTCACCTTCAGCAACCCCCAATGTTCTTCCACGTTCCATTCAGATTTTCTTCTCATATGCATGTGACCTTCCTATAGATACCATTGTTGACACTTGGTCAACGTTCAAGCATTTAGCATGGCATGATGAGTCAACTACATCTCTCTTCAATGCACCTCTCTGCTTTCCATCAGCATGGTATCTCGTCTGGCTTTAGTACATCATCTTCACAAGCAATATGGCTGGGGGAGATTGTAATATTATTGTTCCATCTGTGACATTCACTGCTGGTTGTAGGGGATCCAAGAAATAGTCAATGACTGTACTGTGTGCGCCATTGACTAGGTTAGATTGGAAATTGATGTTGTGAGTAATGATGATTGGCATCCCAATGGTGATCTCCACCAAATCTTGCAGATCATTTTTGTCCTTGCCACATGCTTGCAAAGACGCATTGATTATGGCCTGCTCATCATTAGAAACATGCCTTCCTTTTATCGTGTGCAAGGCCCAAACAGCTACCAGTGGAATCTGGTGGTGGACACAATGCTGACACAGTGCATGGTGGTTCTAGCGTATCCGAACTGAGTGGTGAGGGATTACAAACACCACATCGGATCACGGAGGCAAAGAGAAGTCTATATGTGGCAAATCATTGCTTTGTAAAACCAGTTGGTGTAACATCTTGATGTGCTTCTCTTGCACATGCCTGTGTCGCAGATGATGAAGAAAATCAATCCAATTGGGGTCACTACCCCTCAGCTGCTCTGTTAGTGTGATCACTGTACAAAATTCTTCATATAAAGTTTGTCCAAGTTGTGAAGTCACTGAGTCGCATGAGGTGGTTGGATAATACAATGCTTCCCTAGGGGCGCACGCTACAGGGGGAAATTGATAATGATCTCCAAGCATGATGACGGAAACTGATCCAAACGATTTGATCTCAGTTGTTTGTGGACAGCCAGCTTTGCCTATGGTGATGTTGTGCGAGATTCAGGCCAAAAACTTCTTGCTGAGCATGGAAAACTCGTCGATTACAACGTACTCAATTGAGCCCCAAAATGTTTGCAGTTTGTCTTTGTTTTGCTGCATTAGGGGAGTATCATTGTGGTTCATCATCAATGCAGCATGACATGTAAGCCTGTTAATTTGAGAGGCAGCAATGCCTGTATATGCCATTTTCACCAATTTGTGATGCATGTTGTGTGTGGTGAAGTACTCAGTTATTGCTTGAATGAGTCTGGATTTGCCTGCCAAACAGTTACTCTGTTGATGGCTTCTGTGCTGATAAAAGCACAATTCAGCTCACCTGTCCCACCCTCTCCGTTGACCAACATGCAAAGTGGGCTCACACTAAGCCCTAATTGTCTTTGATTCATGTGGTTTACCACTGTTTTGTAAGCATGCCGCTGTTCCATATTCAATCACTTGACCATTTGCCCATCAACTTGAATTTCTCTGTGAGGAATTGAACTTCCAGCTATGATAACAAAGCCTTGATTGGCAATCAACTGTAGTGGCTGGAGTGGAATGATGTCTGGCAAGCTGTCCATTTCCATACACTAATGTTGAATTCTTGGTAGGGGAGTTAACCTCCTTGGGTTCCTTTGATTTCCATTCTGCCAATAAGCTCATCTCTGTTTCAGTTGCTGCTCACAGTGGTGCTGTGTCGGTGGGTATATTTTTGAAAAGATCACTTTTTTCCTCCCTGGGAAATAAGTTGACTGATTGTGCAGTGTTGATAGCTGCCTGTGCATGCACGTCTTCAAGGGAACATCGTGCACAAACCTGTGCAACAAACAGGTCCTCCTGGTTTCTATCCTCTAATTCCAAGTCAATGTCTTCCTGTGACGTTGCATGTTCACCTTCATCTTCCCATGCCATTTTGTTAAGATTGGTGGCTGCCCTCTTGCAATCATAAAAGTATTGTATGTTTTCCAATCATCGCATATCCACCTTCAACGCTTGTGTTTGCCATTGATCAAATGCTTCCTGCCAAGATTCATCCAGATATTTCAAATCTTTCTCAACATCTCACCACAGTTTAAAGAGTAACAACATGTGGGCACAAAAACTGTCTGTGAAACCAGCTGGTTCACAGGCAGGAAAATAAGGGCTGACAAAGTTCAGTATGTTGTTGTGATTAGAGGGTTGGCATACACAATGTCTTTGACCAGATGCTGGATGCTCAGAGAGATACTGCACTTGGGAATAGGCATGTAGTTGGTGGTCTGTCTTTGGGCAGAATACAGTAGAAGGCATGGTCTGTGTTTTGTATGTGTCTCCGAAAAAGGCATATACAGACATTCATTCCATTAGGGGGCCACACTGTGTATAATCTGTAATCTGTGATTTTGCGTAAATTTGCCTGTCGCTTGAAACATTTAACGTTATTGTAGTGCCCTGCTTGTTGTGTCATACCAACTGATGGGATTCATCATGACATGCACCTGTTATGGACACAAAGAATCCCCTTGATGGTGTTCTAATGGGCTTGCTGTCTCAGGAAATTGGTTTTCGAGTTGTCTCTTAAATGATGCCCAGAACACTGGCGTGTACTGATGAGAATGCTTTGTATCCCCCCATCCCATAATATATGAGACAACCATAGGAGCGGCAAACTCCTGCTGCTGATTCATTGCATGCATGACATGGAAAAGCATCAGTCACTGCTTTTCTCAAATGTCAGAAAGGTACATGTCCAGCAGCCATTGCTCATGGAAAGCAAACAACTTGGCCATGACTGCTGAGGAGTTGTAGTTTTGCCCCTGCTTCTTAGTTTGGTACGCCGTGATGTAATATGATAAATTCTTGGTATCCATGCCATTCGTCAGGAGTTTGATGTCATTATTGCACTGCAGATTAACCATGAGTGCAGGCATCCATGCATTCAGGTAGGCATATTCACGTTTCACTTCATATGAACCATCCTCGTTCACGTGATAATCATTTGATGAAGTAAACGGCGCATGACATTTGCACAAGTATGTTCCATGACGATCAACATGCAGATATCACACTGGAGAACATGTGTGCACCTGTTTGGAGCATGCTACTTGCTTTTCCAATTGCCACGAATTTTGTGTAAATTCTTCAAACGTGGATGCTGCGTTCGGGGGACAGGACCAAGCAATCTCCACATCATTTTTCATCTTCTTCAGATCATGTACCATACTCAGCCCCAGAATAGAAGCATGAATGTTGGTGCGCAGGAACATACAGATTTTGTCGCGGAAGCTCTGTTGCTTTAGCATTTGTTCCATTTCAACTGACAGTGGGAATCCTCTTAAATAGATGAGCATATGCAAATGCAGGCTTCCTCAGCCTTGTGTTTCCACAGTCCCATAGTATGCTGACACTGGGCCAAGGACCCCAGCCTTCATATGAAGTTCCATACTAGAGACTTCAATTCCGAACAGAGTCTCCATTACTGTCTGTATTGTGAAATGAAAAAACTTGGCTGTTGCATATGGATCGAGAGCAATGACACGTGCCCTTTCCTCTTTCAAAGGTGCCTCAACAGCATCCAGCGCGTCCAAGTCAACGGACTTTCCAGCGAAAACCTGTACTATAGGGTCATGCAAATCACATGGATTTATTGTGATCCACAATGAGGGCAGTTCTTTGGCAATTGCTGTGGACCATATTTGACTGTGCAATTTGAAGCGACTTTGGTCAGAACCTTGGATATGCAAAGCAACAGCCTGTATGTGATGCTTTAATCTGATCACACTAGGGTTCTATCAGGCCACACTCTAAGAGAGAATGCAACTCAGGAATGAGAATTCCAAGCATAAAGATACTGTACAGGCGACTACCTACTTATATACTAAACTACTGTTTATGCATGTTATGGGAATGGAACTTCATAGAATGTGATGGAATGATTATATAAGCAATGATCTCATAGATGGAATATTCTGGAAGATTCAAGATAAGATGAGATAAGAGGGGGTCACATGATGTGATAAGATAAGATAAGAGTGAGAAAGATGGATATAAGCGATGGTTCTGACAGGTTCTGGTTTGGGATTCCATGTTCCTTGTTCTGCACAGCTTGTTTGAGGTCATCAACAGTCAAGGTGAATAACATATGTGTGTCTTGAACCATTCTAGAAGATTTCATTTCAATCTGTGCTGAAAGCAATGCCTGTCTCCTTTGAATGATGCCAAAAACAACAAAGATAAATGTTTCATGGCGTCGAAATCGGCAATCATGGTAACGAAGTGACCACCGTGTGTGATCTAGCAGATCAAGTCCATGTTCACATAGTCCTTCCAATCCTCCACACCTATAGGGATACAAACTGACAGAACCTATTTATTCCCTATTATTTTCCTTTATCTTATCATCACAGAGGTCAATCTAGACCAAGATAGATCCTTCTAGATGATTCCATTATGTCATAGGCTAGACCATGATGTCACTTCATTCCTAACTTATTCAGCCATCATATTTAAGGTTAAGTTCCGATCATTATTTAATATCTGTTAGTAATAGCCCTCAGCCCGAGTTATAGGGTTCACCTAGGGTTTTGGGCTTATCCAGTAGTATATAGCTGTAGCACTCGCCTGTAAATTAGGCTCATGCTTGATATTCTAGTCCTTTCACTCTCATTCCCAGAGTGGAGGCCCGGACGTCCTTTGGCATACTTTATGCTTTAGGTTAGTTCCTGACACAAATATGGAAAAGCTTTTTCAAATAGATTGTCATGCCCTTCTGTGGAACTGGTCCGCAAGGGCCAATCTTGCACTGGCTTCGTGCCATGATGGATTGTGTAAGCAGTTTCCTCTTTCCCTCCTGTCTCCGGGACCAGATTGCTAATTCCCCAACTAATCAACTTTGCTGAACTGACATTAGTCATGTCAATGTCGACAACTCCTGTACTTTGAATATGAATTACGTCTGGATCCTCCATTGCTAACATCTGTCCTGTGTTTGGGTCAATGAGTCCTTCTTTCACTTATATCGTATGCAAACTGACCCTGTAAAATTCCCTCAGGATAATCTTGAACTGTCTCATCTGTCTCTTCTGGAACGTATCCCTGTGCTTCGTGCAATGGTGTGTCCATGTCTGTATTCTGGTGGACATTGGCTAAAATCTCTTGCAGAATGGCATTCTCAGGATAACTTGCTAGTATCTCTTTGTTTATCTCTATGTCGCCATAATATTGAGGGTTGCTTGTTTTCAACCATTGCAGTGCCTCTCACACAACCTGACAATGCACACGAAAGTGTCATGTCATCCATTTTTGTGGGAGTGAACCAACTGCCACGAACGTGATGGAGACAAGCAAGGCAAGTATTGCTGGTGATCTCAGCATCAGCTTTCCAGCTATCATGTGAGCAACCCTCTCAGTGTTCAGCTCGAACATGCTAACGTTTCCCCGAAATGTGCACTGGAGATCCTTGCCAGTGTTTCCTGTTTTCATCTTGGGATACAGCTTGAAGACATAGACTCGAGGGTACAATCTTGCCACAAGTAGTTGCTCTGCAAAAGAAAGTACTTCTAATTCCCATGGCTTGCAGCCAACCCAGAGTCCATTCACTAACACAAGTTTAGGCAGCCCTTCCCAATGAGGTTCTTTCAGTTGCCAGTAACATAGAGAGCATACATTGATGTGGTGCATTGTAGGAGGTCGAATCCTCCTATGGTTGTAAACCCCCCCTTTCTGTCCATTACAAGGGTCCGTTCAAGCATCCATAGCATCCATCGTCCATCCAGGTAGGCTTTTTTTTTATCTTCCATTGATATCTTTGTCCATCTGTATCCATCTGTACAATCCAGCTGTTTGTTCCAGGCCTGGACTGCATCAATCTGGTGTCAGATCTGTTCACCCGGACCGGATTCCTTTAGCTTACACATCCGCTGGGTGCCATTTGGACCCAGATTAGTTAGATCTCGTAGATAGAAGTCGATGGGTATTCCTGGGACTATAAAACGGGTGTACCACACTTCAGAAAAAAAAAATCTCTTCTTCCCTTCCACTTTCCATCTGTGTGAACTGGGCTCTGGCCTTGGTCACCTGTTCCCTCTCGCTTTCTGTGCGTCTCCTGTCCCCCTCCCTTGGGTCGAGTCTATACTTGCACCCTTTATTCAATCCTTATCCATCCGGAAAGGATTCTTTGTTTTACAGCGTGCCTGAAGCAATGTTGACTACTCCTGTCGGTTCCAATAAACAACTGTTGTATAAAGTGTGAGATGGGTGAGGACGATGAGGACAAAGATATTCCCAATGAGGTAAGTTGTCTAGTGCTACTATTTGTGTCATCTCATCCATGACAGAACATTCGCATGCACAAATAGCACAGATCTTGGCGTGTCTTCCAGCAAGCTTCATCATCTCCCCAAAAAGCAAATGGGTATTTTGTATCTGTTCCTTGGTCAGAACGTCCATAAAACCTTCACTTGACGGCTCTTCATCAACTAACAGATTGTCTTGGCTGAAACAAGCTGTGTACTTACCAACGTGACAATACTTTTGTGCTTCAAACGAGGTTCTTCTCTTTTCCGCGCTCTTGTCCATTAGTTTTTGACAAAGTCAACTGTCTGTTTGGAGTACTGGCAAAATCTCTTGGATTATATTGTTGCGGCGTCCACGAGCTACATTTGAAATCGGATGCTCTCTGTGAAATACATCCAAGATTTGGGTGACTGTGAGCAATTTGATTGCCTCGATGAGTGTTATTGACATACAGTTTTGCTATACTGTTTGCTTCCTGTCTTCCTGTGGTGGCTTCGAAATTCCTGTGGGGTTCTAAATGCAGACCCTTAACAGGTTTATATATTCTGTTCATTTCATTTATCATCCTCATTTTCACCACCAACATGCCTCCAAACAGCTCTTTGCTTATATCCAACACACACGACGACCTGATGCACACCAGCCTTTATTTACCCAATGCTGACATCCTCCACAGAGTGCAATGGGCTGCTAATGGTCGCCAAAAATTGCTTGTCTCCTCACCTTCCAATGATTCCTCTATTTCCAAAACGCCTGCTACCACTCTGTGTGCAATTGTCATAGTGGCCAATGAAGGTTTCTTTCTCATGCCTGACGCTAACTGGCATGGGCCTACTGCCATTTCGCCTAACCTGCATGATGTCAAGGCGACTTGTCAAGCTGTGCCAGCCCCTGGATCCTGCTTGCAAACAGACTTCTCTAACATGCTCTCGCATGCAGCTCAACTACTCGACCGTGTAGGATTGCATGATGCTCAGAAAAGAATGGGCTTCATTTGAGACAACACTTTGAAGTTTTGACATGTGCTTTTCACTGTGAGCTGCCCCCTTTCATTGTCTTGACTGCTACTTACGATCATAGAAAATGGGGTCCAACCCCTCCAATTCAGAAATTGAGGGTAATCTTATGCTTGTGCAAAAATTCCTTCAACTGAATTGAATGATTACAAGGGTCAGTCAACTTGTCGGAGTGGCCAATCGAGAATGAGGCTGCAGCTACTGAGCTAGAGCACATGAAAAGCACTTACCGTGCCAATCCCTTGCCTGCATATGACATTGACAGGAAATTGATTGAGCCTTCAAACTACCACCACTTGCTACAAGGAGCTACTGTCAAGATTTATTTTACCCTCTCTCACAGTGCTTTCAAAGACCATGACACTTTTACAGCCAACATTCAAGCTCTGCATGTGTTGAAATGTCCCCAAATTTTGCCTTCCAAAATGAAACAAAAACTTCCTTCATCTTTCAAATGCCCCATCGCTTCCAGCTCACGCAAGGGGTCCCAACAAGCTGGTAAATGTCACGCAGCATGATGGACTATTTGCAACTTCCAATAAATTATCCCACCTCATCTTCCTCCCTTGGTTTTGACTATTTGTACCTTGTTCCTATTTTATTTCTGTAACATCTTTCTCATTATGCCTAATCCCTTTGCCTTTACAATCGTGTATTACTAGTTCAAGACTGGTTGAAATTCAATGAATGTGTAATGCTGTTCTCTTCCCTTTCCTCCTCCACTTCGTCAATATGATCATTTTTTTCTGGGGTGCTCTTCCACACCACTTTGTCAATACAATCAATTTTTTCTGGGGCGCTCCTCCATGCTGTTGATCGATGCACTAAAATTTCAACTGCATTGAGTGTTTCTGATTTTGATGCAAATCCCCTCTCTCAGCATGTATAATTGGCTCACGTATGCATTCACTCTCTCTCAACATGTCTTTCATGCTTGCTTACATTTTTTTCTCTCCAACCCTTTGTGCCAAAGCTATGTTGGATGAGTTGGTAGCAGATGGCTCGGTCTCTTGCCAACTTACACAAACAATCAGCCACTTTAGCCAGAATCATGAGAAAGAGTTGTGGTTCAACAAGGGCCACAACATCTTAATCAATAAAGACAACTTGCATTGCGTGTGCAAGCACAAGCGCTTCAACATGCAAGCCTTCACCATCAATCTAACCCATGATTTTGGCCAAATCTACAACCTGTTACGATTTGTACCCATATCTTGTTTCTTTTCTTTTTCTTTCGGACTTATCTCTCCTCGCTTAGCTCTCGTCGTGCTAAGCCCGTGTTCCCTCAGTCACATGTTCCTTTGTTCTTCCCCTTTCTA
>JBBPKS010000365.1:0-13862 GCA_038089355.1 Pulveroboletus ridleyi | reverse complement strand
CATGCCAGCGCGACTCGGCAGTGTTGTGACTTCCTTCTCCACGTGAGGTGGATGCTGCCGGTAGGGGTCTGGCATTGTCTTCTAGAGGATGCGCAGATGAAATGGGGTAGATGGGCTTGAGTATCGTCAACATGGCAGGAACTGGGGAACGAGCCGATCACCAACCTCATCGAAATCGAACGCCTGCGAAGCAGACAAGTTCGACACCTCGACCTATACCATGGTGAGAACTGGCTTCGGGGGGGGAGATGAACAAACTCATACATCGAGGGGATCACCGTGCTGTCTCTCGGGCTCGGGTCGCTTGTGTTTCCCTGAATCCTCCTGCTGTACACACAATGGAGTCAGCCGTGATTGTTGGTGATGAGACGGGAAAGTCCCACTTGATTTGTATCAGATGGCTTGTCACTGTGGGTGCTGTCCTCAGCCGATTCCTACATGATTTGTCAGTGCGAATGATGGACTATCTGACCATCCAAGGACAACCACATACGTGAAAAGGGCCATATGAGTCGGGCAGAATCTTGCCGAGATCATGTATCTCAATTTTCCCATTGCGTCGTCCAGTTGCGACATGGCCGTTGTTGGGAGAGAGGGCAATCGATGTTACTTCTGCTCCACCATCCAGGGAAACTGAGTCAATCAGAGCGAGTGTCGATGTGTCGAGGAATAGGATTGAACTGGACGCGAAGGTGGCAATGAATGTCTCATTGGCAGCGAGAGCGATGGAGTGACCGAGATTGCCATGAGTGGATGACTCAGCAAGCTGTGTCCCCGTCGAAGCGTCGAACGTCCTGATGTGGTTGTCCTTGCATACACAGAACAGTTGCTCCCCGTTACTTGACCATGCAAGTGGAGTAGCGTAAGAGTGGTTAGGTATGGGTGTCTTGATTTCGATGAGTTCCTGGCCAGTGTGACTATTGAAAATGTGGATGTTGTCGCTGGCAGTGACAATTCGGTCGCTATCTGGGGAGAACCTGGTCCCCGAGGGAATAGTGCTGTATTTGAGTGGGCCGACGAGTCTTTCTCCATCTGCGATACTCCAGATGCTTGCTTCGCCATCCCAAGTCCCAGTGGCCAGCCTGGTCGCATCTGGAGAGAAATCCACTGTACTTACCCTACTGGTGCCCTCGACATCGATCACCTTTTCCTCCAGTTCTGCATCCCACACGCTCGCACCACCACCATGAATCCCACAAGCGATCCACTTGCCATCCTTTGACACTGTGATGGCCACCACATCTATTCCTGTTTGCTTTGTAACTTGGTGGCCATCTTCAACTCGCCATCGCTGAATCCCGTGCTCAGTCCCACTTAAAAAGTACTTTCCATTGGCCTGGAATGTGACCGCTTGCACCCAGCCAGTTGAATGACCAGTGTCGAGTGACATAGTTTGGCCTTCCTGAATGTCAGCATTGCTCAATCACTCCTCAGAGTCACTACGCACTCCCATTCGTTGACAACATCTTTCAACAGTACAAAAGTTGTCGGAGTCGAAATGTCAAGGAACAAGGCGCCTTGGTTCCCTTGTGATGCTCTTGATATATATAAGGTCTGTCCACACAGCTCTCTCGTGGCCTTGGCACCTATCCTTACTTGAGTCTCGCCAACTCGTCAGGATGACCAAGTAAGCAGTCACTGGAGGTGATACTCATCATCGTTACTACAGGTAGTCTCACCCTGCGACCTGCGAGCAATCGCCATGTCTTGGTTAAAGGGCTCCGTTCGCAATGACTGCGCACAGCCCAGCTTGTGTCACGCTGTGCACAGAGTGCGGCACGTTCTCAGACTGCGCCAGACTCAAACCCCGGGCCAATGTTCTCCATAGAATGTAAGACAAACATATGTGGCTGCGGTTGCACTTACACGCATGGTTGGGTTTGCAGAATGGTCCAAACGACGCTCACACGTTTCCGAGTGACCCTTACCGGCGACCCTCCCAGCAGGCCGAGTCATCGGATGTACTGTCACTGAGGTCCAGTCCAGTGGACAGTACCATCGATAGCCTATGCGCGAAGCAAGTCGACGAGATTCTTTTCGTGTCTTTATGGACCTGCTATCACATATCGCACGATTGAGCTGGATGCGGATGTGGCGATGAATGTCTCATTGGGGGAGGGAGGTGCCTCGCAGGTGGGTGGAGTCCCTATTTCGACAGCCGATCGCAGGAGAGTAGCATCCGGACAGGTCTCAGCGGACCCGGGGTGGGTCATGGCAGTATCCGTGCCCGTATTGGAAACTGTCCCTGACGAGTGCGTGAAAGCGTAGTGAGAGCGCCTCACGGGTGGCATAGGGCGGGTCGGGGGGCAATGGCATGTCTACCCACGGAGAAACCTCTTTCTGGACGCTGGACTTGTCCGGTGCATCGCTGTCGGATGTGTGTACACACTCTGTTTCGTGCGGAGGTCTTGTAGGCCCGCGTGGGGCTGCTTCGAATGAGCGAAGGACGTCTTCGGGTTCTAGGGAATCGACGGTCGGGAGTGGCTTCAGGCAGCACAACGATGGCTGTGGCTGCGCAGTTCGGTATACGATGACGACAGCGCGAAGCGGGTCATTGAGCAATGTCAATGAGGAGGGAACAACGGCCGTTTCTGGCCGAGAGGCAATACTGGCCAAGGTCCAACGACAAAGTCAGCAACATCCTAGGCAACGAAGGAAGATAAACTACTTCTCCGGAACCCACCCAGTTTGCACCTAATATCCACTGCAGCGCAAGATTTGCCGCTGGATCGATCCTGTACTCTGAAGGTTAAAATGGGAGTGGATACACGAAACTTCCAGCGCGCAGTCAGAGCACTTCAGCTGGACTGGACTCACTCTGTGCTCTTACCATTATGGTCGCGTGAAGGGACCTTGTCCGCAGAAATGTCTGAGATGGTCAAGTTCCTGCTAGCAGTTTGACATCCGCAATTAGTGAGTATGTACATACGCTAAACTGAATCGCTCGCATCAGTCCATGACATGTGCACCGGAATGAATACAACACATCCATGCGGGTAGCCGTACTCTGACCAAGAGCATCACGTCGTGTGAACCTTCTTGATGCTGATCCATTGTGAGCGCGATGACGAAGTGAGACGACATTGTACGCACCATGACATCGACCCCCGGCTGAGACGGATCGGTCGTTTGTTGCACCTAAATGAATGTGAGCGATCGTGACAAAGTCTACGATATCGAAACGTTGTCATACTGGCTGTGCTGTCCTCGGATCCGCAGGATGTTGATCGGTCCGAGTAGCTTCCTGGCCCTGATGGTTGGGGAGAGGGGCGCGGGGAACCCGTCGAAACTGTCACAACTGTTGAGTGATAGTATACGAACATGAGGAATAACAGACTTTTCGCTTCCCTGCTGCCGTTCGCTAATACGTTGTATTAGGTACACTGCGACCAATCGTCTACTGAAGAAGAGCACTCACTGGCTTGCGTTGGCCCGCAGCCATTCTGGATGGGCCCTCGTTTGTGGCATCAGCGTTTGACGGCTCACGCGAAGTGAGCCAACGAGGCAGGGGAAACTTTCCTGAATGGTGGTTGGAGGCATGTGAAACGGGGTCCCTCCTTTTCCATGATAACATGTTGAATATTGAGCGAGCCTGGTGTGAGTTGTCAGTGGTAGGCGGCAATGCGTCATCCTCGTGGGGATGGGTAGAGACGACAGGTGATGGCAGCTGCAACAGCATCAACATGAATGAATCAAGATAGAAGGATCACCAACCGCATCATAGTTAAATTGTGGAGCGGGCGTACTCGACTGGATCTCGAGCTATCACATCATGTGAGCACTTGCCTGAGAGGGAGACAAATGAACAAGTACCTCGAGAATGGGAGTGCCATCCCTGTCTTCTTGTGATTGCTGTCCAGTAGACTCCTGATATGTTTTTTTAACATTGTATGTGCAGGAATCCATGAGTACTTACATGGAATGGGCCATATGACTCGGGAAGAATGTCCTGGAGGCGATGGAGGACGATTTTCCCATCTTGATACCCAGCTGCCAGATAGCAGTTGTCTGGGGACACTGCGATTGACCGTATCACTTTGTCCCCATCAAGGACAGAACCAACTTGAGTGAGTGTTGATGCATCTAGGAGCGTGACCCCTCGACGTATGGCAGCCGCGATGAACTTGCCATTTGGGGCTAGCGCGACAGAGCAGATGCCCTCATCGTCATCGGAGAGTGTTAGCGACTCAGCGAGTTGGGATCCATCGGAGGCATTGAACAACTTGACTTTGTTGTCCTCCGAAGTCGCAAAGAGGTGCTCACCTGACCATGCAATTGGGGTGACAGGAATCCAACCTGGTAAGGCGGCGTTGATGGTGATGAGCCACTCTCCACTGTGGCTGTCAAGAATATGGATCACCACGAGAGCCTCGGCGGCGGCGAGGCGGTCGCCATCCGGAGAGAATCTGACGCCGCTGACGATCTGGTTATGTCCGAAGCCGACGAGTCTTTCTCCACTTGCGATGTCCCAAATACTCGTCAATTCTTCCCATATCCCAGTCGCGAATCGAGTCGAGTCGGGAGCGACGTCGACTGAAAGCACGTAATGTTCGCCTTCCACATGGATGGCCTTGTCGTGTATCTCCGCATCCCATACGCTCGCCCCTCGCATAGTCGCAACCACGACCCATTTCCCATCACCAGACACGGCGATTGCGTTCACACTGAGTCCTGTTGTCCCTCCAACCTCTTGACCATCTGCGTATTGCCATCGCTGAATCCCCTCTTCAACCCCGCTCAAAAGGTGCTTCCCGTCCAGATGGAAAGCGAGCGCATATACTCGGTCATTGCTACCAGTGTCAAGATCTGTTGTTTGATCTCACCCCATTGTTAGCACTATCACAGTCACTCCTCAGAACTACCACACACCAGCATTCACGGTCGACATCCTCGCTAGCGGTCACAAATCTTCGAGCGTCGAAAGGTCAAGGAACGAGGTGTTTTAATTGACTCGTGGTGCGCAACACTGGCTATATAAACACATGGCCTCGTTCCCTAATTTTGGTCTGTTTACCTAGGCGCCTTGTGTCTTCGGCACCCACACTTACTTCCCGCGCGGTTTGGTTGTACGGCTTGGTACACCACTATGTGGATGAAACATTCATCTTTTGCTGGCTGACTCAACCTCGGCCGATTAACATCAGTCGACGTGTTCGAAACTCGACACATGACGGGATTCGAGATGTGGGTCCCGAACCAACCGACCTACTTGGAAACAACAATAAACGTAAGTCGGACTAGACTCGGGGATGCGACCTAGCACGTATTAAGCCATTTTCCAGACTTGCTGTCGTGCATTCGCTCACTCACGACAATCTCGGAGATGCGTAAGATACTATGCCACATTTAACTCATCGTCCAGTGTCATTCATGATGGTTATCCCATGACCTGATTAGACAGACACACGAAGTCACGCGCGAGAGGACGAACACAAACCTTCAGAGTCGTCGGTTAGGCACGTGGTATAACACGGTGTGTCGCGTCGTCTGTTTCATATACAACTGACGCATATCGCTTGCATGGATGTTAGCTATCAACTCCGTCAACGACGTCTCCCCGCGACCTCGAACTATCATCGGACGATCTGATTGGTCAGGAATACAACAGAGAGGTGAACCTCTGTCCTTCATTGTTCACTGACTGGATCCCTAGCTCATCCGGTAGCGATGTTAGCCCATGATAAATTTTAAGATTGGACACTCGGAGCTCGCTTCTGACACAGCGACAGGGTTCATGAGTGCAGGGACGAATGCCAGCGGGTCTCCATTGATTGGCAGAGAGGAATGTTGATGAGTCCCGTGGTATAAATCCGACCGCGTGCAATCGGGATGAAGGAAAGGTTTCGCGAGGAATTATACTATACCACTGACCTCACCAGATCGCCCCGGGGTATACATGTATGACAACCCCGAAAATAAAAATTGTAAGACAGACTATGCTCACAACTCTCCAAACACATCCAGCTCCGGCGAATTCAACATGACCGCCCCCTCTGGGACAGACGTATCCCTCTCCTTGTCCATGTCCGTATCGATCCACGCATCGCGGTCCATACTCTCCCCCTCACGATGCACCGCCCCGAACACGGTCAGCGGACGCCAAAAGGCGTCTCGTGATCGGTTCTTGGTGGTTTGGGCAGGCGACCACGTTGGAGAGACATGAAACATGTTCCTCTCCGAATTCTCCGCGTCCCGCACGAACGATCTTGATGTCATGCAAACGGACCGTTCGTGGCCAGCGTGTCGCCGATCGCATGTGAGATTGGCGGCCTGGCCCGATGTCGAGGACGAGTGCGACCGTGTGAGGGATGCTGTGTGAGAAAGTGCGCGTGGTTCGATCGATGTCGGTGGGTGAACTTTCGTAGGCGTATGAAAGGCTGGTGATGTATATGTACGCTTGTGCGATGCTGCCGCCGCCAACCTAAAAGTCCTCGCGGTATGTTGATGATTCAGAGCGATCGGATGTGAGAGTGAATTGTAATCTGGCCTACCCTCCCGGCCCGAGGAACGGTGGGCGATTGTCTGGTGACCGCGGCAAAGCAGCATTTGGATGGGTCGGGAGTGGGTCATGGAAGCATCCGTGCGAGTGTTGGATGTCGTTCGGGAGCTCGCAGCGTTACCCGGATGCTCCCCAACCAACTGTCGTTGGGCGGCGGGGTCCTTTAACCGCGCAAGGCTCTTGGCCTGCCACTCCTTCAGATGCGTGAGGCCGTATACTCGAAGGAGAGAGACCGGACAATGATACTCATGCCCGTAATGCGAGTGAAAATCAACTCGAATGTGCCAGTATAAATCGCACAGCGACGTCGGCGGGTGGAACGACTGGGGCTCGTCGGACCAGACCATGACGAGAACATCCACCTGTCCTTGGTGGACGGGAAGATGGTCGAGTTCCTGCTAGCCGTCTGCCTTTTGCGCACTGACACCTTGACATCTGCAATTAGAGAGTGTGTACATCCGCTACACTGAGTCGCTCGCATCAGTCCATATCATGTGCATCGGAACGAATACAACACATCCATGCGGGTAGTCGTACCCTGACTGAGAATACTACATCGTGCGATCCTTGCTGATGCTGATCCACCGTGAGTGTGACGACAAAGTGAGACGAAATCGCACGCACCATGACATCGACCCCCATGGTGGGCTGAGACGAATCGCGTGTCTGTTGCACCTAAAAGAATGTGAGCGATCATGACAGAACCCACGCTGTCGAAACGTTCTCGTACTGGGTGCGCTGTTCTCGGATCCGCAGGACGTTGATCGGTACGAGTAGCTTCTTGGCCCTGATGGTTGGGGAGAGAGGCGCGGGGAATTCGTGGAAACTGTCACGAGTGATGAGCCACATATACAAACACGAGGAATGACGAACTTTTCGCTTCCCTGCTGCCGTTCGCTAGTATAACGTTAGATACGCTGTGACCGACCGTCTGAAGAAAAGCACTCACTGGCTTGCGTTGGCCCGCAGCCATTCTGGAGGGACCCTTATTAGTGGCATTGACATTTGGCTGTTTGCGTGAAGGAGGCTGTTGGGGCTGAGGCGACTTTCCAGAATGTTGCTTGGAGGTGTGTGAAGTAGGGTCCCTCTTTTTCCACGAGAACAATTTGAATATCGAGCGAGGCTGGTGCGAGTTGTCAGTTGCAGGCAGCAGTGCATCGTCCTTGTGGGGATGAGTGGAGGCAACAGATGACAACGGCTGCGACAGGATCAACACAGGGATAAATTATGACAAAAGGACCACCAACCGCGTCATAGTCAAATTGCGGAGCGGGTGTACTCGACTGGATCTCGAGCTATAACATCATGTGAGAACTTGCCTGAGATGGAGAAAAATGAATGAGTACCTCGAGAATATCATCCCTGTCTTGTTGTGATTGCTTTCCAGTAGACTCCTGAAGTGTTTTGTCAATGTCGGATGTGCGAGAACCTATCAAGATATGAGCACTTACATGGAATGGGCCATACAACTCAGGAAGAATGTCTTGTAAGCGATAGACGATGATTTTCCCATCTCGAGATCCAGCTGCAAGATAGCAGTTGTCTGCGGATACAGTGATTGAGCGTATCTCTTTGCCCTCATCAAGGATAGAACCAATTTGGCCGAGCGTCGAAACGTCTAAGAGTATGACCCCTTGGGATGTGGCAGCAGCGATGAACTTGCCATTTTCGGCTAGCACCATAGAGCGGATGTCATCCCCGCCATCGAGGAGAATGGGCGACTCAGCAAGTTGGGATCCGTCGGAGGTGTCGAACAACTTGACCTTGTTGTCCTCCGATGTCGCAAAGAGGTGCTGACCTGACCATGCGAGCGGGGTCACAGCGACCCAACTAGTTAAGGTGATGTCAATAGTGATCAGCGCATCTCCGCTGCGGCTGTCAAAAATGTGAATCAGCCCAAGAAGCTCGGCGGTCGCGAGGCGGTCGCCATCCGGAGAGAACCGGACTCCGGTGACAGTCTTGTCATGTTCGAGGGGACCGACAAGTCGCTCTCCACTTTCGATGTCCCAAATGACCGCTGTCTTTTTCCAATATGTCCCAGTCGCAAATCGGGTCCAATCGGGAGCGATGTCGACCGCAACCACATCGTCCGTGTGTTCCACATCGATGGTCTTGTCCTGCATCTCCGCATCCCACACACTCACCCCTTTGTCAGTCCCAATTACGACCCACTTCCCATCACCAGACACAGCGATTGTGTTCAAATTGAGTCCTGGTATTCTTCCAGCCTCTTGTCCATCAGCATATTGCCATCGCTGAATCCCCTCCCTAACCCCGCTCAGAAGATGCTTCCCATCCAGGTGGAAAGCGAGCGCTGACACCAAGTCAGCGCCGCCGGTATCAAGAACTATTGTTTGATCTCATTACATTGTTAGCATATCATAGTCACTCTCCGGAGTTGCCACACACCAGCTTTCACGGTCGACATCCTCGCTAGCGGTACACAATCGTCGAGCGTGGAAGTGTCAAGGAGCAAGGTGTTTTCGTTGACTCGTGATGCACAACACTTGCTGTATGAACGTATTCCCTCGTTTCCTGATTTTGATCTGTTTACCCAGGCGCCTGGTGCCTTTGGCACCCACACTGACTTGCCAGGCGCAGTATGCAATAACCCGGTATACCTCAGTTGTATTACTTGGGATCCAGACTCGAGCGAGGTTCGCGTGCGGATAAGCGGCTTCTGCTCTGGCTGCATAGTTCGGTATACGGCGATGATGGCGCGAAGCGGGTCATTGAGCAATGTCAGTGAAGAGGGAACGACGGCCGTTGCTGGCCGAGAGGCAAAACCGGCCCAGGTCCAACGACAAAGTCAGCAACGTCCTAGGCAATGAAGGAAGATGAACCATCTGTCCGGAACCTAGTTTGTGCTTAATATCTACTGCAATTCAGGATGTGCCGCTGGATCGGTCCTGTACTTTGATGTCGGGAAAATCAATATCAAAATGGGAGTGGATACGCGGAACTTCCAGCGCGCAGTCGGTGCACAAAAGCCACTTCAGCTGGACCAGACTCACTCTGTGCTCTTACCATTGTGGTCGCGAAGGGACTTTGTCCGCAGAAATATCTGATTCTCGCAGATGGTCAAGTTCCTGCTAGCAGTTTGACATCCGCAATTAGTGAGTATGTACATACGCTAAACTGAGTCGCTCGCATCAGGATTCATGTGCACCAGAATGAATACAACACATCCATGCGGGTAGCCGTACTCTGACTGAGAACACGACATCGTGCGATCCTTCTTGATGCTGATCCATTGTGAGCGTGATGATGAAGTGAGACAAGATCGTACACACCATGACATCGACCCCCGGCTGAGATGGATCGCTTGTCTGTTGCACCTAAAGAATGTGAGCGATTGTGACACAGTTCACACCGTCGGAAAGTTTTCATACCGGGTGTGCTGTTCTTGGATCCGCAGGATGCTGATCGGTACGAGCGGCTTCCTGGCCCTGATGGTTGGGGAGAGAGGCACGGGGAAGTCGTCGAAACTGTCACAACTGTTGAGTCACAGTATACGAACATGAGGAATAACAGACTTTTCGTTTCCCTGCTGCCGTTCGCTAATACGTTGTATTAGGTACACTGCGACCGATCGTCTACCAAAGAAGAGCACTCACTGGCTTGCGCTGGCCCGCAGCTATTCTCGAGAGACGCTCATTTGCAGCGACATTTGAAGGTTCACGCAGAGTGGGCAGATGAGGCGGGGGCAACTTTGCTGAATGTTGATTGGAGGTATATGAAGCGAGGACCCTCTTTCTCAATGAGAATATTTTAAATATTGAGCGAGGCTGGTGTGAGTTGTCAGTGTTAAAAAATGAAACTATACATGGTTTTGTGGTAGAGCTTACTGAGCGTGCATGCGGCAATAGGTCAGAAGGCGCGGGTGGCAGTGCATCATCCTTGTGATGGGTAGAGGCGACAGGCGATGGCAGCTGCGACAGCATCAACACAGGGACGGATCAGGATAGAAGGACTACTAACTGCATCATAGTCAAATTGTGGAGCTGGAATACTTGACCAGATCTTGAGCTATACCATCATGTGAGAATTTGCCTCAGAGAGAGATGAATGAATGAGTACATCAAGAATGCCATCCCTGTCTTCTTGTGATTGCTGTCCAGTAGACTCCTGATATGTTTTTTTAACATTGTATGTGCCAGAGTCCATAAGTACTTACATGGAATGAGCCATACAATTCAGGAAGAATGTCCTGAAGGCAACAAATGATGATTTTTCCACCTTGGTATCCAGCTGCAAGATAGCAGTTGTCTGGGGACACAGCAACTGAGTGTATCTCTTTGTCCCCATCAAGGATAGAACTGATTCGACCAAGTGTTGATACATCTAGGAATGTGACCCCTGTAGTTGTGGCAGTAGCGACAAACTTGCCATTTGGAGCCAGCACAATAGAGCGGATGCCACTCTCATTGAGGAAATTCAGCGACTCAGCAAGTTGGGATCCGTTGGAGGCGTCGAACAACTTGACTTTGTTGTCCCTTGATGCTGCAAAGATGTGCTCACCCGACCATGCAAGGGGAGTGGCAGGGGTCCAATGAGGCAAGGTGACGTTGATGGTGACCAGTCTTTCTCCGCTGTGGCTGTGAAAAATGCGGATCGCTCCAAGATACTCGGCGGTGGCGATGCGGTCACCGTCCGGAGAGAATCTGATGCCGTTGACAGTCGCGTCACATTCAAGAGGGATGAGTCGCTCTCCACTTTGGATGTCCCAAATGGTCGCTGTCTTTTCTTGGTATGTCCCAGTCGCGAATCGGGTCGAGTCGGGACTGATGTCGACTGCACGCACGTAATGTTCGCCCTTGACATCGATGGCCTTGTTCATCTCTGCATCCCATACACTCACCCCTTCCATAGTCCCAACCACCACCCACTTGCCATCACCGGACACAGCAATTGCGTTCACATTGAGTCCTGGTATTCTTCCAGCCTCTTGACCATCGGCATATTGCCATCGCTGAAGTCTCTCCACGACCCCGCTGAAAAGATGCTTCCCATCCAGATGGAAAGCGAGCGCATACACCCGGTCAGCGCTACCAGTGTCAAGAACTATCGTGTGATCTCACTCCATTGTTAGCACTATCACAGTCACTCCTCAGAATTGCCACACACCAGTGTTCATGGTCAACATCCTCGCTAGCGGTACTAATCTTCGAGCGTCGAAATGTCAAGGAACAAGGTGTTTTGATTGACTCGTGGTGAGAACACTGGCTGTATAAACACATCGCCTCGTTCCCCCAATTTGGTTTGTTTACCCGGGCATCCTGTGTCTTCGGCCAGGTGCAGTATGCGACAGTGTTTCAGGACGGACAGCCCCTGGAAAGATTCTTCCTTCGCTGGCTGGCTCAACCTCAGCCGATTATCATAGGCGACAAAACCAAGATCAGAACCATACGGTCAATGAATTAAAGACGCGATCCATGACAGGAACCGACATTTGGGTGCCAGACCAACTGACCTGCTTCATTCCGCCTCACAGGTGGGTCGAACTAGCCCTCCGGAGATGTGACTCAGCATATGCTGAGCCATTTGCCAGACTTTCTGTCATGTGTTCGCTCACTCATGCAATCATCATCTCGAATATGCTGCCAATTTTCGCTACGGGGCGGTGCACCTCATACTCGGAGGTGCGTCAGGTGCTTAACTCATCGTCCAACATCACTCATGATCGTTTTCCCATGAAACGTGCACCTCATTAGATCTGCATATATGAACAAAAACCTTCAAACTCATCCGTTGGGCGTGTGGAAAAACATGGTATGTCTCGTCGTCCATTCCACACACGACTGACGCATATCGGTTATACGGATGCTATTTATCAACTCGATCAACGATGTCTCCCTGCGACTCTGGACCAATCGAACGATCTCATCCCAACACGTTTGCATCTGTGCACGCAGCAGTATTCTCGTTGCTCAGTTGCGCCATGTAGTGACTCTCATCGAGGGGGGACTGATCAGAGGTAGGTGATCCTTTGTCCTTTGTTGTCCAGCCACTGAATCTCTGGCTTATCCAGTAGCAATATCAATCCACAATAGCTTTCAACGCCAGACACTCGAAGCTCGCTTCCGACACGGGAAAGGGTTCGTAATGACAATGCCAGGAGCCAGTCGGCCTCGTAGAAGTATTGACTGTAGAGAATGATATTGCCGCCCGAGAGGCAATCGTATGCCTCCGGAACGTGAGCTTCTTGGCTCTAACCTTACGTCGATCGAATCTCTGGCCCACCGTCTTCTCGTTAGCGTAGACAACCTCATCCAGCGATACGAAGAACCATTGTCGATGGTCCTGTGGGACTCGCCGCTCTTTTCTGTACCCTGTTCAGACCTCGACGTGCCCGTCGACGATATCTTGGGTGCGATCACACAGGGCGTCGTCAAGCCTCCAAATACAGAGACACAAACGGTACGTGTTGCACACGCTACCCCTCAACTGAAACTCTAGTGACATCGTTCTTGAGACATCTTCCATTGCTCACTTTCACGCGTGCTCACAGGTTGCCAAAGTACCGACAGACGTACTCCATACGCTGGAAAGTATCACCAGCGCACTCGTCACAACCATCGTCGCCACTCAATCTACCTCCTCTCTGCTTGGGGGTAGCCTCTTGCTCGACGTCACCACATCCACGCCATCAAGCCTGCTCACGACCCGGATTAGCCTTTCACCGCGCTACATCACCTCTCCGAACTGTGGCGTTTCAAACGTCAATTCATTACGATCCATAAACACGTGATCACGCTTGGGAGTACGGAAAAGGGCAAGGTAGACTGGGCCGAGGAGAGCGTGACGCCCAAGTTTATAGCGTACCTTGAAGAGAACGTCGGATTGAAGCTTTGAGCCCTCCCTTGACGTGTGTAATATGCCATGTTGTTGTCCGACACCAAATTGATGGCTGATAACCAATTACCCTGGTGTATATCACCTACGTACTGTTAGAAAGAGATCTCACAGCCCCTTAGGATGAGCGATATGACATCCACGGGCTCACTTATCGGTATGATGGATTATTTGAAGCCCGGGAGCACGATACGTGTTTAATGATCACTTAGGGTACTTGCGAGGAAACGCGGCGGCATGGATTCACACTAATGATGTGACTGTGGAACCAAGGTGCACGAACCGTATCTCTGAGGAAAAGGAAACCTGAAACGAAACATGGTGTCTGTCTAGTATCGAGGATTTCTGGGGTCTGTGACCATGCCGGTGGTGATTGTACCGGTATGATGCGCGCTGGGTAGGATGATCGTGTCGCCGGATCGATCCTGTCAGAGGGTCAAATATGAAAACACAGATGTTCCTGTCAGTAGCTTTGTGCGCGTCATTATTTCGGTCAATCCCCGTAACG
>JBBPKS010000364.1:0-13866 GCA_038089355.1 Pulveroboletus ridleyi | reverse complement strand
ACAATAATAAGTACTAACATGACTGACATGACTGACAGTAGTGGTCAGTCATGATTAGTGTAGTAGTCAGTCACGACATTAGTATAGTAGTCAGTCATGCTGAGAGTGCGTAATCATAAGCTCAACAGGACCTTCATACACTTTCATTTTGAATTGATATGCATGCACATAGCTAATGTGATCATCTATAGTTCAAATATTATCTAGATAAACATTTATTTAATGACTGATAAAGGTACTAAAGAGGTAGTTTCTCAAAGCCTGGTAGGTGGCTGGTATATTGTGTGATCTCTGATCTCAGGAGTAGTCATGGCCATTTTATTCATATGTTCCAAAACAATGCAGATTTATTCATGGCCATCTGGTTGTCTATTATCAACAAGTGCTAATATTAAGCAACATAGCAAGGAATTCTATCAATATCTGGCAGAGAAGCAGATATTTTATGGGTATTTTGGTTCTGTTCCTGTAAGTCAACAACTGTATAAAGTTTATCAGATCTGATGTTTTGGATTAATAGCATAGAGACAGTGTTGCCAAGGCTACAACTTTCCAGTACCCAGATTCAAGATTGGCCTATTGCTTCTCCACCTATTGAGGCCTGAAAGCTTTATAACACCAAGAAGGGTGCCAGGGGTATATGTGATCTGGATCTATCAGTTTCTGCCAGTTGGGGAATAGCCTGATCTCTTGATAGGGATGTGAATTGTCACACCAGAGGAGAATTAACATGTTGAGCTTAGTGATTACACACTCTCAACATGACTGACTACTACACTAATGTTGTGACTGACCACTACTGTCAGTCATGTCAGTCATGTTAGTACTTATTGTTGTTTATTGTTATGTGTACACACATGTAGTACAACCTGCGAGTTCCATGTCCAGACTCCTTAGTCTTTGACATTGGACTCCAGCTGCCTGACTCAGCTGCTTAACACAACATGGCCAATGTATTTATACAGTTATCTCACTTGATACCATTCTTTGCCCAGTACAATTGATACTCATTTATGGAGATGACCTGATTCACAAACCTTCACTATACAGATTCTCTAGACATGTTTATGTTAACAAGTAGTATATAGACCATCATTTGCATACTATTGTCTTTTGATCATACTTGTTCTACTTTAGTGACTGTGGCTAACTTAAAAATAGTAATACTTTAGAACAGTATGTTGAGATTGGTGATTACGCATTACCATGACTGACTACACTGCTGACTACAGACTGACCACATGTGGTCAGTCACACTATTAACTCGCATGTAAGCCACATTGTGGCATTACTTATTATTGTTTATTGTTATGTACACATGTAGAGTACATCCTGCGAGTCCCATGTCAGAACTCCTTAGTTTCTGACATCGGACTCCAGGTATGTGCGCTTTTAGCTACATCAATCACTAGTTTCTGACATCGGACTCCAGCTGCCTGATTCAGCTGTCTAACACAGTAATCAATGTGTGAAAAAGTATGACAAGTTCACACCAGACAGTTGCAGAAATTGTACATTTTACTAATGTATAAGTACAACTATGGCTAAAAGAAGGACATGTGGAGCATTACTAGCATAACTGACAGAGAACTAGTGACTGACATGACTGACTATTGGGCAGGGTTAGCACAACTAGCATGACTGACAGAAAACTGATGATTGACATGATATCAGTAGAGAAGGATTATACAATTTAGTTTTATTTAATTGTGAATAATTGTAGAGAAGCTATGATCAGTGGAAACATATCATATTGGATTATGCATAACAAGTGTCAATTATCAAACCAAGCTAACAACTAATCTCTAATGAACTGGAAGATTCCCTCCCAAGCCCTGGGACCATTTATATATGTATAGTCCTAAACCCACTCTAAAAAACCCTAACCCCTTACCTCTGATACACTGGGAGTTCCCTTTATGCCCCAAATGGAAACATAATGGATATTATTAGATATAGATATCCAGCAAGCTTGAGATGTCTATATCATATTTGCTCCAAACCCCATACTCCAAACCTCTACTCTGAACCTCTTAGCCTAATTCCACACCTCCTTACTCAGACTTCATTTCTTTCATATTAGACTTCCATACCTTCCTATTTAGTATTCCCCTTGTTTACCTTCAACCCTTCATTCTTAGTTTCAACTCTTAATTATTTCCTTAGACCCTTAGTCACACTATATGTTATCTTTATGTATGTTCTCCTTCACTATATGCTTCTGTTCTACCCAATGTACCTTACTATGTGCTCCTCCATCTCTTAATCCAAACTCTGAACCAGAATTTAGTATATAAACCCTTTATACTCTGATTTTGTGTCTTAGCATGAATATTGAGTGATCTGATCCCTTCTCTCTCCCTCTTTTTTTCCCTTCTGTGAAATACAAGAACCAAGCCTAGACAAGAGTGTGACACATAAGTCCTGTCCCAAGTTCTTCTAGAGACCCACTTGCCATTCCAACCTCCCCCTCCTATGAACTTTGTAGCACTAATCTCAGACCTTCAATTGGATTTGAGTCTAAAAAACCCAAACTTAACAGTCTACCTCTTTACCTTTTCAAAACTGGTCTATACCATGATTATTAAAGTATTGGGTATATTTTTTATGCATGTCAAGTGAGAAATGCTTAAGGACCTTTTTGGCAATTTCAGTGGATTCACTCAATGTGCTATAGCTGAGTGTTATCTCCTTTGTGACAGTATACTTGGGATATAGGACCATGCCACAAAGAGTAACAAGTGACTGTTTATACAGCTCTAAAACAAAATTAGCAAGCTATCCCATCTAAAAAGCAGATCACCCATTGCACTTGGGGGGATGATAGAGAGATTCATCACAAGCCAGCTACATAAGTGTTTCAAGTGTTCCCCTGTGTACCTAATTGCTTGCCTGATTTGCAGTCAATGTGTCTCAAAAGTTCCATCAGATGTATTATGTTGAGGTTAAAAAAATGACCATCCCTGTAAAAGCAGGCAGCCAGGGTGTATATACAATGCATCTGACCAGAAAGTATTATTCTAACCCAAAAGAGTGTGAAAAAACATAGAGAGAAAAGGGAATGACTCACAACAGATCTCCAGAGTAAAGATGAAAGATCTCAAAATCTATTATGATGAGAGAACCATGTCTGGCTGGCAGATATCCTCTAGAATACAATCAAGAGTGGCTCTTTTAAATGTGGTATTCTTGAGAAAAATGCCCATCCAGTTTTTTATATCTGAGTAGAGCACAGTGAACATGAGTATGTTTTCAGCATTGTGGCAAGGATATTTTATGATGCTAGCATGGTGTGCAAGACCCCATAATCACACAGCCCAAATATTTCCAGGAAAAACACTTTATTAACACTAAAATTCTTGTTGGTCTGGTTCCACCAAATCAAGAGGCCATTGTTCAACTTTCTAAAAACAAGTGAGTGGTATGTAGACTTGATTCATGAAAAGCTCACTTAAATGGGTATAGTAAGTTGAGCTGGGCAAGAGGAAAATTGAGAGAAACCCATTGTCTATAGTAACAGCAGGATAAAGGGCAAGCAAGGTTGAAAGACATAAAAGGCTATCATGTTAATAAAGGACAAAGGGAATGTATTGTAAGCTGTGCTGCTATGGCTGCATCCATGGTTACTATATTCTAACAGCATGGCTATCTGAACTGTCTGAAATGCCAAGGTAAATGATAATGATTTGCTAAAAGAACTTGCTGTGATAGCTCCATTGGCTTAACATATTTTTTATCTGAGAAAGCAGGGGGTAAGCATCCAGGGGCAATGGAACATACCAAGGAGCTCACCTTGACCTCCATTTGTACTCTCTATTCCATAACCTCAGCTATTCTACTTCCTCAGTTGACCTAATGAAAAAAGATCATTAGCAGAATGTTTTATCCTGTAAGAGTGTTCTTATAAAACTGCTTGTCTTTTTCTCTGGCTCTTCATATTAAGAGCCCTGGTACAATCCTGATTTGATATAGGTGGATTAGCTAGTAGGTCAATAAATGGCTTAGCTTACCACATCCATGAAATTATGCTTATACTTTGCCATTGAACAAGGTGGATGCAAGAAGGTTAGGTTTCAGGAACTGACTTTTGTGTTGATGAGATGACAGATGCATTTTCAGTAAGAGTATATGAACAGGAAGGAATCTCTTAAACACATATGTTCCTAAGATACTACAGGAACTCATCTGTTAACTGCAAGATCTTGAGAATCCAGTGTTAGTTATCCTGCATTCCCTCCACCCCCCCCCCTCTATATTTGATTCAGATATCAGCTACCAGAATGCATCATATGACTTATTCTTGTTTTACAGCCCCATTTCTTTCAGTATCACTGTAAATAATCTCCTCCTGGCCACAAAGAGGTAAATTATCTTATTAGGCAAGAACTAAAAGGTCTAGTAATCATCTATGGCATGCAACCTCCCTGGTGATTCCTGGAGGCTTCTACTGTGGAAGAGAAGGTTTCACAGTTTAAATCTGTGTGCTGGTGGAACTATGCAAATGCTTTAAGTGAGAGCTGCAGAAAACACAATGTTATCCTCATATCACTTTCATGTAAAACCACTCACAATGTGCCCTCTAGCATAGTGTTTTCCTATTGTGAGATAAAATGCAGGTTCTTGTGTAATCTGGAAAAAGCTACTCTCTCTCAATTGATTGAGCTAACTGGCCTTATCACATCAATTCAGTTTGGTTATTACTTTTATATCAGCATGTTGCTATGCACAAACAAACTCTTCTTAGCTTGTTTCATTTGTAAGTCCACTCAATTCACAGAACCCTTTGATATCAACCTCCATCCCTTCTGGTTTCTCAACATCCTTCTAGCCCTTAGTGCTGCCCAAGACAATCTAATTTGGACAATATTTCAGGAGGGAATCAAGACAAGAATGATATACAATGTGCCCTTTCTATGTAAATGCCAGTCATAACAACCTGAGAGTGATAATCTCAATCACTTGGTGCTACTACTACTACTACTACTACTAGTTGTTAGAGGTGATGTGTGACATAGGGAGAGTGAAAAGAATGTGTTAGTCACAATTGGGCTGCTCAAGTAGTGTTTGGCACTCCACTGGGCATACTCAAGGTGGACTCATCACATAGTTGAAATTGCCAGATAAGACACTATTTTTTTCAAGTAGGATAACAGCTGGCCCTGAATAATAAAGGTCATGTGTTTTCAAGATCCAAAACATATATAATGATATGTAACTGAAGTGGTAATGTTGAGAGTGAGTGTAGATATGAATAGGTGATTACATGTGCACTCAGTGGGGGAAACAATTGTAACAAACCCAGTGCATTGCAATTGGTGGCACTTGCACTTCTTATTTATTATTTTTAGTATGTTTGGTGAGTAGATGTAAGCACACACTCTCATTCCTCTAGTGCAGCCCTGGATCACATGACCTGATGTAGTCATCACTATTTACATAACAATCATTGTGGGATTTTAAGCTTCTCTCTTCTGCCTCATACTGCCCTAATAAACACAGATGGCTATATGCTCTGTTATTCTGTATCTGCTAGACTTCAAGTCTATAGTACACCTGCCTAACAGATTTGTGTCTGAAGGGTCTCCTTTACTATCACTTGCACACACCATTATTTCATTGTTGATCAGACCTCCTGAAGGCAAGCTTGTTGCACTGTGCCATACTCTTGAGCATGATTTGCAGTTATCCTTATTATCACTCCTTAGTAGTATTGCTATTGAATTAAAGTCAGTTTGAGATTAATTCAGTTCACTTTGAATAAGTGCCACTTCATTACAGTTCAAACATACCTAAAGTGGAACAAAGTCACCTCGCTCACTTTATGAGATCTGTCAAACTAAGTACACTATCTGTAAACTACAGCTATTAACTACTGGCATATGTCCTTCTCAGTAACTTGAGTCTTGAATACATGACTGTTCAAAGGGAAGTGAGGGTGAAGTCAATCATGTTGTCACTGGCCATTTCATTAGACTAATGTAACAAGATTTCAGACTCTTTATTGAAAAGTATATACTAATTCTCATATCAAATCATGATTCCTTATTCTACAGGTTATTTCCAGTATCCAGGCCTATGAATGGCCTTGACATTCACTCACCAGATACTAGTAAACCTTCCAGTATCAAATTCCTTCAATTATCTTAGTCTGTCATATCTGCTCTGAACCCTGTACCTCCAAACCCCTCACTCTATTTTCAAATCACCATATCCTTTGTCTTTCCCTCTTGGACTTCCATAGTTACCTTATTTAGTATTCTCCTTGTTCTCCTTCAACCTTTCATTTCTACCCTCAACCCTTCATTATTACTTTAGACCCTTCATCACACCACATGCCTCCCCCTACATATCACAAGAGACAAGTGTTCTTATATACAAATGATTTTCAGCCATATCAGAGCCAGCCTCCAGGTTATGCTAACTAACACCATCACTGTGCTCTCAAATACAACCACTATAGCCTCTAAAGCATTATACAAAGGGTGTGGACAAATGAGCAACCTCAACACCAGTGTGCAACAGTTCAAATCAGCATCTTTCAGGGTCTCCAAGTCTACTCCATCGCCTGCACTGCCAACACCTATCCTTCCCCCAGTGTCCTTGTTGAGCACTAAGGAAACCCCAAGTGCTAAAGAGTGCACACAACTTGAGGAGCACAAGCTAAAAGAAGAGAAGCTTCAACATTATGAATAGGCTGGTCTCTCTGTTGATGCTTCAGAGCACACAACAGATCTGATTTGCTTCTGGGAGGTATGTCACTAGCACTAGCAAGTATAAACCTTACTAACAATAGACATGTTGTTATTGATAGCAAAAGGAATATATATATCTGCTACTTTTTCATGTCACTATGGATGTTCTTCCAGCACAAGCATCTTCAGTCCTATCTGAACATGTTTTTTCATCTAGCAAGCTGACCTGCACTGAACAACAAAATAAGTTTTCCCCTGGCCTAGCAACTTTTATTACATTCTATTGTGGTATGGCATGAGACTTTGGCTTTCCTTTGCCAGTACTGTTCCATTGTATTGTGGCATAATGCTTTTGAACACTCCCTCTCAAGCTTGTTCCAATTCCCAGTACTATCACACTCCATTGTGTTGTGATATGACATTTTTGAATGATTTATCCCTCTCAAGTCTGTTCATATTGTGTTTTGTTCATTGTGACACAATGGTTTCGAACACCCCCTGTCTATCTCTGGTGATACTGAATTATATCACAATGTCTTCCAATGAATTTTTTAAATGAAGGCTTCACATACCTATCTAGCCCAGGCTTTTACATAGGTATTTATCTTTTTTCCATCTAAGCTCTCTTAATTCTCACCTAATGTTCTTTAAAATGTTGAAAATAATTACTGGTGCTAACTTCTACAAGAGCACCCCTTGTAACATCATTATTTGCAAAGACCAATCCACTTTCACTTCTCCTGTCAAAGATCATTTCCCCACCACTGTGTGAGAGTGATATTCTCAATGAATCCAACTAAATTTGCTTTGAGTTAGCACTCTTCTTTACTTGCAATTCTGAAAAATACTCTCAGTTTACATTCACTCACAGGAAGGTATACTTTTTTGGGCCCCTGCTGGGCCATCTTTCCCACTATAGGGTCATTTCTCAGTCAAATGGCTGCTATATATTGGATTCTGCATTGCTATAGTCATGGGTTTGGATAGAGGACATCAATTTCCTGCCTCTGGTATAATGCATTCTTCCTATTTCCCTATAAGTTTGGGTATAGGCAGTTCTTCAAGTACCCTGGTCAGGTCAAGCAAGCAACAAATGATAGTAAGGAGGCATTTATTGTGATGATAGGCCTCTTCTCCATGTTGTATTCCCTTAGAGCTGAGGAATACTACTGGTATACAGTCTTCATCTCATAAACCCCCTTTCCCATCTGTGCCATCTCTGATCAAGGAGCATAGCATTTTGTCAGATGCTATCATCCAAGATCTAATGAATATGCATTTGTTACTTGGTCCCCATGTTGAATTTATTGCTGAGTTTGATCACAGTGAATGGTTTCATCAGTATCACTGGGCCCTGTCACAGGCTGGTGTGCCATTTCGGATCTACTAAGGTAAAACTAGTCTAAAGCTTGTCCCATTTATATATTCTCACATATTACAGGGATCCACTCTTCACAAATATGTCTACAATGACAACACACTTTCCTCCTGCTATTGATTTCTTCAAGTGCATGACTGGCCTAGCATTTCTGACAAACAGCTGGATATGTTGTGCACAAGGGTGGCTAATAGAGTCAAATGGGTGAAGAAAGCTGAGAAGAAGTATCAGGAGATTGCTAGATCTGAGATAACAATGACCTAGCTCACACTTGCCTCACAGAACATCTGTATCACATTATTTCAGGGATCAATGCTTGCCAACCATTCAGATATCCAGGCCCAGTCAAAGACTTTAAATCATGTCCACTCTATATATAAGCATCAGAGAGCATTATAATGGTTTAACTGTGCCTTGAGCTGGCATCGACATTGATCTCATGGTATATAAATACTACTACAGTACTATGGGTGAGGGTTGTAAAAAAGCAGAAGAGAGTTGAGCATGTGAAATTCTATCCTGTACAGAAATAGTGATAGGCAATTGATTCCACTCACATGATGCCCATTGTTGGAGACATGTGACCTTTGTCACTTCAGGGCTGGCTGCTGTTGCACTTGAATAAAATAGCATCTGGCAATTCCAACCACATGACAAGTCCACCCTGGGTATGCCCAGCAAAGTGGCAAACACTACTTAAGCAGCCAATCTGCTAATGTAGCATTTTCTCTCACTCCTGACAACCTCAACCAGAAAACTAGGGCTGGTGCAGATGGCTCATTTAGCATGCAAGTGGCCCATAGCAGTTGTTATAGCAGTAGTAGTACTAAGTAATCAAGATTACTGCTTTGTTATTATGAACAATGCTCACACAAAAAGCTGTGATCTGAGATGCCATAATAAAAAAGCACTCATTATCACCAGACTAATAAGAACAGACTAGTCAACTGTGACCTGGATAACTGTGTCATCATCACACAGGGTTAAACCTTATAGTAAGATTGTCTGTCTAATATGTTTTTTACATTCTCTGCCCTTTTGTCTCACCCAGTTTTCTGGGCTTGAATAGTGCATTGTACTCACTATTAAATTTGTGCTTGTGAGCATGTGGAAGCATTGGGGCATCATTGCCACTAGTGTTATTGGGCAAAGGTCTTGTGCAGTTATTGCACCATATTTTTCTCAAGTTTAGAAGAGTATGCTGCAATGGTCACAGCCAAAATTCTCTTGATCAAGATGGCACTCTCCATCATAGCTAAAAGAGACTGGTTAATGTTGCATACATGTGCAATTGGAAGAACAGGGATGGTCTCCATCAGCCTTTTGTCTGTGTGGGTACAAGATATCCTGATGGCGACCCATCTGTCATTTTCAAATGTGACAATTGTATGTGTGAACACCGATACATTGTGGGTGGTCTCAGATTCCATTGAAGATCTCTGCATATTTATGAACCATCTTGTGCATGCATTCAACTGCAAGAGTCCATCCTCTTCTTGGCTTCCATTCATCTACCATGTATCCCATCCTGGATGATCTTCAGAACCATGTTGTGGCACTTCTGATCTACCTATCATTAATTCCTATTGCATCCAATGTGTACAGGACTGTCACCCTGTGGGTGAGAGCTTGACATTTCAGGCTGACTAATTTGTGAAGCCACCAGCCTGTTCGGTTTGCCCAAGGCATGCGCAAATTAGAGCAATGTGTGGATCGAGACTGGGTCATATATAACTTGTTTGCTGATAGTCAAGATGGTGCTAATGCCTGAGGAGATGCTGTGTCTGCTGTTACATATCTCTGTGGTATATCACTGTGGTATGTTTGTCAGCTTTATATTTAGATCCACAATTATTCATATCATTCAATACCTACAATGCTCTATGTTTCTCTCATTGCCCCCATCCCCCTTGTCATCTCTATCCAAATAAGGGATATATTACCGAGCCTTTTGTTACTGGACATTTAACCAGGTTGTCCAGGCTTGGGCTAATGGATGATGATATGGAGAAGTTGACATTCACCAATGGCTGCCATTTCCTTGATGTGTGGCAATCCCTTGCAACTTTGGCTGTTAGCCTGAAATCTCCTTCATGTGCTAGGCATGGTATATGCCAAAGCATGAGGATTTTGTCCAAATGCATAGTTTCTCATTCCTGGTCAGTTCTTTGAAGAAGGAGAAGCTTGATAAGGTCACTAGTCTGATCAAGAAGCTGAAGAAGTGATATGCCAAGTATAAGTGAGCAAAATATCTCAAGATGCCAGGGGACCAGGGCCTCAAGCTGAGGCATTCAGGTTAGTCTTTTTATCTAGATATTTAATGGTTCTTATTCCTTAGCCCAATGCTTCTACTAGGATGAAAAACTGATTTCTTCAGGTTTCTTTCTCAGAATGATTACCAATACTTCCATGCTACCATAGCTGGCCAACTGGCCATTCACTGAAACCACTTGTTTCCTTCTCTTTTGGCAGCAGTTGAACCTCTTTGCCTGGTTTATTGAATGGATTGGTAAGGAATGGTTCTGAAACCTGAGCAACAAAAAACTCCAACCTTTGTTTGCTGAATGGAGGGATATATAAGGATGTCCAAGGCCATTCTTGCCAATTGCCTTTGCTTGAATTTCAGCAGCACAAAGCACCTAGAGTTTCTTGCCTCCTTTCCAGTGGCTAACCTCTCAAAACTTTTGCAGCCCTACTCTCTGGAGGATTATTGGTGTGATATTCTAGCTGGTAGAATGCTAGCAACCTGACAAGCAGAAGAAAAGGCTTTCTCTCTTGAAGATCCAGCCTGAGCTTTTCCAGCATGAATTATCTCCTCTAATTCTTAGACAGTCATTTGGGATGTAACTACTGGGGAGCTCATTTGAGTGGTTATCTGGGAGTTTTGACAGGATCCAGGAGTTCTTAGCTGGGTCAATGGGTTAGTTTGGGAAGTTGTTATTGCTCATAAGCAAAGCATTCAGGTGCACCTTTTTTTGCTTGCACAAAATACTCAGGTTTACTATAGTTTTCGGCTAGCTTGGCAGCATGAGAATTTTAGTAAAAATTCGACACCCATCTTCCTCCTATCATAGCGCCCCAGCATCTCACTGGAAATCATCAGAAAAGATACCAATCGACTCGGAACACCCTATAGAACACACCCTTATTGGACCAGAGAAGAAATAACAACATTTCGGTATTTTGATTTTTGGGATCACCGGGATCTTGCAGTATGTGTATATCAAGCTCATATGTATGATCCAGCCCATTGGCAATGAATGTACTTAGAATATATTTGAGGCCATCAATTTATCATGTTTACATTCTTCCTCAATCTGATGGTGTGTTCTATTGTAGACCCCTTGCTGCTGCCTGCCCAAACAAAGGCCGAGTGCTGAAATAATAAGGGTTTTAGCCTGTTCATGAGATTGCACAATGCCAAATCATACGATGTATTGTAGAGCGACAAAGATAAGCCATCTAATTATTGGGATTGACATTAGGGAGCACCAAAGTCCCTGCCTTTGCTGCCTCAAGATCTTCCTCAGCATACTCAAAAATATTGATCGCTGTGCCAACTTCAACTCCCAGCCATTCCTGGAGATCCAATAACTGGATGTACTTGCGGCTAAGGTGATTCAGGTGATAAAAACCTTTCGCCCTCAGAACAGGTCCAAATTGCGAGTAAATAATCCCATCTTGATTCCTCCTGTCATGTGTATCAAGATATGAAAACCATTCAATGAGTTCAGGAACGGGCTTGAGTAGAGAAGGTGAAACTGAGTGTGTGGCATTCTGAGTTGTTGGCACGCTAAGCCCCAGTTGGGTGATCAGCTGACCAGTGCCTTGAGACGGTGGCAATTTTGAGGAACCAGCAGCTTGTGGACCTATTCTCCACTGCTGTTGTGGTAAAACAAAGATAGGAGGGGGGTAGCCAGGGTACCTGTATCCAACTGGGAGACCAGGCTGTCCCACTGGCATATCGCTCCGCTGATTGGATGAGGACTGGGCCCGCGGTGCATTATTGAGGATAAGACTGACCGGTTTTTCATCGATTGATGCTTGACCTTCCATCTGATCAATGTGCTATCAGCAGAGTGGGCTTGAATCATAGTGAGAAAATACATGTGATTTGTATAGCCCAGAATGATAAGTTGCTAATCATCATCATTTGGCAAATATTGCCACCACTAGGACTATAGCACCACTTGTCAGTGCCGCCGTTTGTGTGGATCTTACATTTCCATCATTCTTGGAGCTTTTTTATCAGTTTGAGGTGGCGGCTGGCTCCATCTAGCTCTGAGGCAGCGGACTCAGACATTGTCTTCTGCTTGGCTGTGCCAGATGCTGTGCCAGAGCCTTTCGCACCCTGAAAAAAAAATCACAGTCAAAAGACTTGGAATAGAACATGAAACATCCTTATGCCTTTGCTAGGGTGAGAGAAGCCACTATTACCAAAGAACGTATCTTCAAAGTAGACAACCGGATTCTTGGGTGCACGAGTTGACTTACACCCACTAGGTAGGCATCCAGGCACAATAAGATCTTGTAAACATCCTATAAACATATTGAGTTCATCATTTGAATGAATTGAAGTCGATGCTTGCTTTGCCTTGTCCAAGTCCAGATGGTACTAAAGTCAAACTGTCTTGGGGTGTCGTCCCATCTTCTCAGCCACAACATCACAGAGCGCAGTGAGCGTGATAGTAGACACTATCTTGAACAGAGTGTGTATACCATCTGGATGAGGAGCCAAGCAGTGAATAGTGAAGATGCAGGCTGAAAAATAGTAAAACGGCTTAGAGATAACCTTTGATGGATCAATAGCCACTTACTATCGTTGTCAGAGGCGCTAATGATTTTCCTGGTGGGCAACTGCTTTTGTTTTTGGCATACCTGGGATGCTGCAGTTGCCACAGGTTTGGAGGGGTAACGTTGTTGGGGAAGGTCATCAAGCGCAATATCAGATTCATCCTCGTCATAAGTTGATGTGCCCAGTATATCTTCAAGGTTGAAATTTTCACTTGACATCTTGCTCTGGCCTTCATCGACATTTATATACTCGGGTTCACTTGTCTCAATGGTCATAACGCTCAAGAGTTCATTCGCATTCCTAAGCATCTCTGTGGGGAACACAGGAATGTCTATGCTTTTGTCATCGTCATTCAAAGTCCTAAGATGATAAGCTTCATCAAACTCCTCAGTAGAATCTAAGTACTCAGATTGTGTAGCAGCATCTAGCGCCAATAGAACGTTGGAACATTTTTGTGAAGGTGGGGCAATGGATTTCATCTGCGAGGGAGTCGTACATTTGCTTCTGGTCAAGATCTTGGGCTGGGAAGTAGGAGGAACGCTTGACTGAGAAGTAGATGTCCCACGGGAATGGGTCTTGCCCTGGGCAACGGAAGGCTTGCTTGGCAGTGTACTGGTATCGGTAGGGTGATTAGCGCTCTCTCTGAGCTCACATATGTTGGAGAGTCCGCTCTGTTCACATCTGCGACAGATATGGGCCCCAGGAAGTACCTCACACTGCACTTTGTGTGATCAACACTGCGTACAGGCTCTAGCCATCTGCTTTTTCTTGCCTAAGAAGTGATGGACTAAGTAACATATGTTGGATAGAATGGATCATACTTCCGTCGGCCTGAGAAGCTTGCTTTTGGCCAGTGAGTGACTTTGCAGGGTCACTGTTAGAACCGGGATCTCCGGGAGGTAACTCCGGGACTCCGGAGTTCGAGCAGGACTTGGCTTCACCGTATGTGGTGCGCCCTTGTCACAACTCCGGGGGTGTCCTGTAATTTCGGAACGGGCGGA
>JBBPKS010000362.1:0-13953 GCA_038089355.1 Pulveroboletus ridleyi | reverse complement strand
GCTTTCCCTCTCTTAGGGTTATGGTTTGGTCCAGCCGACGGTTAGGTTCGGTTCTCCGGTGAACGCGGCAAGTCGTTCACAACAAGGTCACTGTTCCATTTGGCCAATGCCACCCCTTTCTCATGGTTGTGGCTTAGCATGGTCAACAGGGTGAATTCACAAGTTCAAAAGGTTCAATTTGTCTTGTTTGCCGAGGTGGAAAGTCCTCTTATAGTTGTGGCAACCTGTGCAGACCCTTGTCCTGTCATACGTGACCATCCCTGTGCAATCGAGGGTTTCAGAAGATGTCCTGTCATCCCCAGCTTGTTTTGCACACTACACAGTATGGGAAGTCGTATTGTGACAGTTTATACCTGTGCGGATGCGAGATTAGTTAGGTTTGAATTTTGTTTATACAAAGCTAATTGGCTAAGGTCGCTGCCCGTGGGCACCTTAGGCAGCACTTTCAAGAGGTAACTTTTAGCTGTGAGGCTGGTTTTTTATGTGATACATATTTGTCCTGTAAGGTGAAATATCCTCTTTTTTGTCCACTATAGATCCTCCCCCCCTTTTGATGAGGCTCCATTGAACATCACCAGTACCTCATAGGTATACCTTCATAGCATCTAGGACATATTTGTTTGTCTTGATTCAATATGTTTTTTATAATGTATTATGGCATAGTCACATTCATGGTCACATTGTTCAGCGCCCTGTGAGATATGTTTTTTTAGGGCTCGGACTTGTCACACACCATCAGGGTGGATTAAAAGTAACCAAGATGAATCGAAAAGTCTTGATAATGTAGATACATCAAATACTACTTGTTTTCTACCTACAAGCTAGTCTTGCGAAACTCTACGACGCTTTCTGAGATTGCACACCGACGGCTGAGGCACTGTACTAGGTCCCGCCATTGGGGACCGTGTCCGGCGTGGGCGTAGCCTTCGAGTCTGTAGACCATCGCATTTAGTTAAACATAACAACAAAAACGGATCACTTACATGCGTAGCGACCTTGGCAGCGCTGGTCCCATCCCAGGGCTCTGTCTCCGTAGCAGTTGCCTGCGACTGTAACCAATGTCAGAATGGGGGACAGACAGTGAACCTACTCACGTTCGTCGCCACAGCGGTACTGTTGGTAGCAACAGGGGTGGCCTCGTGATCATATATGATATTCTTGACGTCCACCTCAGAGTCCTCTTGCACATTTTGATACACTGAGTCGTATGAAATGTTGAATTCGCATGGCGTTGTTCTCGGCTGAACGTTGACTCGAATGGACTGGCCCAGGTTTCAAAATCAGTATAGTGGGTGAGGGAAGTACGGACTCACAAGGCTAACATCCATCTCAGGTACCTCACGAAATCCGTTCACGAGCTTGATAGTTGACAATGCGACTGTGGACGGAATGGAGAGGGTGATCAGCTGATGCTCTGTGGACTGTCCGTCAAGACCGTGGTCAAGTTGAGAGGCCATTGCAAGGGGATGTGGGCGTTGTGTGAGTTTTGTTGAGGCGTTGAGATGCACGAGCGGTATGCGTTCGTGGCAAGGTTGAATGTTGAACGGTGAGGACTGACACCACACGCAGTACTAAGGAAGCAAATAAGGCGCACCTTCCTAAGTTACTTGCATGACGATCCCGCGAGGATCTGATGGGTCTTCGTTAAAGTCAAAGGAAGCGAAGCTTACCAGCGCAGCCATGAGGCCTTGAAGCCTCTCAACTTCTCAAGGTTCCTCAGATCGGTGGTCTCGAGATCACATGACTACGATCACAGATCCTAATCGACTAAGATGGCTAGATAAACGATGTAGATCGGAAGGTTCCAATTTATTCAAACAAGAAGTGGAATTCAGGTGAATGTTACAATGATCAATTGAGTACACTAAAGATAGAAGCCGGTCAAGGCACTCCTGTGCAGTCAGCTGCGTCCGAGCTGGAGGTCGAGCGAGTGGGAGACAATTCATTGTCAGTATCGCGTGCAATGCTGCCAATGGATTGGTCAATGAGGTTACGACCCCTTTCGCCAGCCTCGATAAGAATCTGCACAATAGCCAGCGCATGTTCTATTCGGTTGGTAAGCATGGAGGGTTCATTGAGACATATCACTTACCAAAGTCGTCGTCAGTTAGAACATGGTGGCTGAGGGGTAAGTTGACAAAGGCTAAGAGATCAGTCCCAGCCTTCACAGCTTCGCAGATTGATAGCATCATCTGCTTTAAACACACTAGCGAGAGGTACTCAGAGTACGCCTATAATAGACTTGATGGGGCTACTCACCTATTATGTCACAGAAGGGAGCCTGTGGAAAGGTTCCAGCGGCTGGAGGAGAATCGGTTGGCATCTGAGTAGGGGGTGGAGTGGGCAGGGCGGACACAGTCTCAGCGGGCAGCTGGGTTGCAAGCGAGGTAGGAGATGGAGCAGACATGACAACCTGGGAGGCGAGGAGGAAAACGGGTCTGACCTGCAAGCATCTCTTAAGTGGTATGGTAAGCATTCTCTTCCTTGTTCGTTGTGCAAGATTACGAAAACCCCAAATGGCAAATGGAGATCCGTCAACTAAGATTGATTGACACTCCCAACACGACAAAATTATGGATGTAACTAATAACAAGAACCATTCAAACTGCAATTCCCGAGACCAACGCAACGACTAGACCAAGATAAAGAGTTTAATTCAAAAATCACCAGAATCCGACTGAGGAGGCGCTGGAAGTGTCGGGAGGGCATCCGGATGGTCAAACGTCGCCGAAGGTCCTGTGGTCTCGTGTGAGTAGGCGCCAGCGAATTGGGAGCCATGACCATAGACGTCATGTCCCGCTTGATACCATCGCTGATTAGCTAAACCATGGGAAGGAACCCACGTGTATGAATTGCCGATTGTGTGATCGCTTTCATGTCGATGGTGCACAGGAGGCATGTTATGATGATGATACGGGACTGGGTTGGTATAAACCCCCATATGAGGGGGCTGGTTATTATCGCCGTTTGATTGCGGATATTGTGCTTGATGGCCATACACGCCCAGTGGGAAGTAGGAAGGAAACTGCACGCTATCATGCTGGTAGAGAGGTGTGGATGGGTGTGGAGGTGCGTAACTTGCTTGGCTACCATACGGATCAGAGTGTGCAGGTGGGAGAGGCACAGGAGGTCGTGGGGATGCAGGAGGTCGCGGAGGTACTTGAGGCGGCGGAGGTACTTGAGGCAACGGAGGTACTTGAGGCGGTGGAGGTACTTGAGGCGGTGGAGGTACTTGAGGCGGTGGAGGCACTTGAGGCAGCGGAGGTACTTGAGGCGGCAGAGGCACCTGAGGCACCTGAGGCGTCGGAGGCATCTGAGGCGGCGGAGGCACCTGAGGCGGCGGAGGTACGTGAGGCGGAGGAGGTACGTGAGGCGGCGGAGGTACGTGAGGCGGCGGAGGCACCTGAGACAGCGGAGGTACGTGAGGCGGCAGAGGCACCTGAGGCAGCAGAGGTACGTGAGGCGGCGGAGGCACCTGAAGTAGTGGAGGTCGCGGTGGAGGGCCTTGCGAAGCCTCGCGATGCATTGCAGAAGGGTTGTGTGCCACTGCAGGAGGAGCCACAGACATGGAGGACGTAGATGAAGCCAATGGTAGAGGAGTGTCGCTCGAAGTGTTCTTGTCAGAAAGCTGGTATCCGTTCAGAGGAGGAAGGGGAGCGTGCCGTGGAGATGGTGAACCTGAATCACCTACAACTTCTGGTGGGCCATTGACGTCCTTCTTCAGAGCCATCGAAACAGCGGATCTGGCAGCTTCAGCCGCCATGCCTCCTTTGAAGACAGCATCATCATCAGAAGAAGAATAGACCCTTCGGACTAATCGAGGTTTTGGATGCGCTGAAAACAGTGAACAAACCATCCATGTCAATAAGCAATACACATACCATTCTGCGGTTCTTCCAGTTTCTTAGCAGCTGAGATGGGCATGTCAGTAACCGGAAAGGCGTGATCAGTTGCATGTAATACATACCTGCAGTGGGTTCATCGTCATCATCCGATGAGATAATTATCTCTGCGCTTGGGAACTTTTTCTTGCCTTGCGGCCCTTGCCTGACAGTGCGTATCCCATCATCTCCGACGGCGCGTCTCTTCCCTGCACGTTTGGAGGACTCGTCGACCGCCTTGCGCTTGCGCATTTCGACATCCTCGTGAAACTCATCATCGGCTGATTTACCCTGCATCTTAGCGCCATTGTTCACCTTCTTCGATTTCGGCAGAACCGGAATTAGAACCTCGCTGCGATTCTTCTTCGGTTGCAAGGAGGGGTCTTCAGAGTCGTCTTCTGTATCAGAATGCGCTGCTTTCTCATTTCGGGGGCGCTTCACACGTGTGGCTGCACGAGATGTACCGACACGTTTAGGCCCTTTGAAGTCCACTTGGCGTTAGCAAACATCCGGCGACCGTGAGACTGATGCAAGGCTGATGGAGGAGGCTCTTCAATGATGACGGGCACTATCCCACTGAGCAAGTTGGCTGAAGAATGTCAGCTTTCATCACGTAAATACAATGTCACTGCCTACCTGTCTCTCGTGCAGCCTTGACACGCCTAACTGTGAGAGTACCGCCCTTGATAGCATACACCAGCTTCTTCATCTCAGGAAGCTTGAGGTCGTTGATGCCTTTCGTTCGCTGAGTGCGACATTCACCGGGCATAAGGGTATCATGGGGATAACCCTCCATGACAAGCCCAGCGGAGGCCAAGAAAGACAACAATGTCTTCCACGGGAAATTCTTTGTGTTCAACTTCGACGTGTCCACTCCAGTAGCCTCTGAGAGTCCAATCAGCCCACTAATTAAATGGATCATGCATATACATACCGATTGCCTTCGTGAGATATCTTTTCAAGGCCTTAGTGAAGTCGGGGTAGTCGTCTGAGGATTCTTCGGCATGTGCTGAGGTCCCAGCATTGGCATTGGATGCTGATGGTTTGGGACACGACGCCTTCCTGGCTTGAACACTTTTGTCATGGTCCTCGTGCTCACCGTCGTAGAATACTTCAGCGACTGTCTCCAGAGACACCAGATGACTGCGAAGGTCAGATTATTGTGGTGGCAAAGATGCTAAGAAACTTACTATACATGCGCCTTCAAGTGTCTGATGATCGTGTCATCATTCGCTTTGCAGCGTGTCTTCCAAAACTGCAAAATAATATAAGTTCACAGGCTAGGTATTGAAAGGATGGAAATACGCACATCAGACGCACCGCGTGTCGTATGAGTATGACCAAAGGCATTGTCTTCATTAACGATGTTTCCGCATATCACCAAGACGCTCTGGAACCCGTACTTGGCAGCCGCAGAGTCCATCTATCAAAAAGGAAAGGATGTTGGAATAGAATGCATCAAATGTTTAAGAAGACTTACGATCGCGCAGATCCTCCTGCGGATGTTGTTGAATAGATGGCTGCGCTGCGAGATGGTATGCTCTGAGGTCTTAGTGACCTCAGTGAGCTCGAAGATGTCAAGGCTCTCCCTCCACGCTTCGCCCATATCTGCAACAAATCGTTTATAGCAACGACTCATCATCGTTGGTGTAGCTTCAGTGAAAGTGTGAGTCCCAGTTGAATTTTTTGATGACACGCACTTACCTGGCTCATCAGCTCCTACACCTACTCGATGACGTTCGCTCTCCTCATTCGCTTTCCAAAAGGCTTGATACTTGTTCCAGTAATTTGACGCATTGATGATTCGTCCTCGTTCTCGGTGCCATGTCTCAGCCACTTGCTGAGGTGTCAAAGACGTCTCCATAGCAACCCTCTCCAGGATAGCATCTAGCTCTGCGTGACCCTTTTGAAGGAGCTCAAGGACTCGAGCTGACCGCCGGCCACCAGTGGGAGTAGATGGCCATGATGCTTCCGAAGGAGGTCCTTGTCCAGCCAAAAAGGGTTCAGGATCGACTTCTGATTGGTTTGCAGTTGAGTTTGAAGATGCTTCTCCAACATCCGCTGTGGTAGCAGCCCCCAGCTTGGATGTGCGATGAACAAACGGGGTAGGAGGTGTGACTTTCATCGTAGGCACGGGCCGGACTGTGATGGATTCATCGGATACCTCCTCAATCGGGTCTGAAGTCACGATGATGTTGGAAGGATGGGCAGCGTGGGGGTCTGATCGAACTCGAGGATGCGGACTGTATAGGGAACGAGGACCGGTGGGTGGGGGTAGAGAAGGCTGACGAGGGGGAAGAGAAGGTTGACGAGGGGGAAGAGGCAAACCCTGGCATCGAGCGCGAGATTTGCAAGAGCTTGGATCAAAGTCCTGAGGAGGTGCAGGTGAAGGTGCACCTGAAGAAGCCACAGAGCAAGCTCGAGGGGGTGCAAAAAACGGTGCAGGAGTCATGGAAGATGCTCGAGAAGGAGGTGCAGAGGGTACGAGAGGTGCGAGAGAGGGCACACCCACTGGCATTACAGAGGATGCTCGAGAGGATGCCACAGACGATGGTAAGGCCCGAGGGATATCGCATGGAGATGTGAAAGAGGACTCTGGGAACTGAGGCGAAGGAGATGCATGAAAGACATTGGAATTGGCATGGACGGGTGGCAGTGAAGCTGGAGAGGGTTGGCGACTTTCGGTTATCATGGCGGTGGGTCGCTGGTGATAGGATCCATGAGCCAGGACAGCGAGAGTCTGTGAATCAGACCGCACCAAAGCAGGAGATGGCTCCTGACTCCCAGAAATAATCGCAGACGACTGCTGATCATGAAATTCCTGCCATGACGGGGCAGCCAGACTTTGCGAGAAGTGAGTCTGGGTGATCGAAGAGTGAGTGACAGATGGGATTGCTGGAAGCGTGCGGGAGGTCGCCTGCGATCCTACGGGGGCATCAGCGAATTCGTTGGAGGGCTCTGCCAGCACAACGCCAGCTTCACTGCCCATCTGGGCACGACGACTCTGAGCTCCACGAATGAGGCCGTCGTCCCGGGAGGTTGCTCGAATCCTAGTGCGCAGCCTGGTTGGAGTCTGAAAAACAGGACTTGGGCTGCGGCGCCCACCACCAATCTGCTCGGTGGTGTATTCATCGGGAGTGAAGCCCGACATCACTCCTACATAATGGCATCAGTAAGTCAAATCCCGAACAAAATTTACTCACGGAGTGTGCAGTGGATAACTAAGTAAAGCGTGTATCTGGTGCTGGAGCAAAACAGGGGAGGGAGGAGGTGAGGGATGATGGTACCAGGCGATAGGTTTGGACGAGCGCGAGCATACTTAACTGGTGATTGCGGCGACGTGTTCCAATCTAGTTAGGGAAGCAGATACTTTGAGCCCCAGTCGAAGGAGGCAGAAGCAAATCTGGGAGAGTAGTAACATGTGGTCGGGGCTGGAGGTTCGGACAAGCAACCTCGAGGTTCCGTAGAGCCTCGGGTGCAAGCAAGGATGCTTACCGATACGTATTAGCCAATCAGGACACGAATAGCGGTCCTACTGAGAAGTGGATAATACGTTTGCCTTGTTTCTCATGGCAAACACTAATAACATAGCCCATTTAATTGTTTGCACCTACGGGCTGTGAGTCCTCGTCGAGTCATTGTTTGGATGGGCTGAATGGTGCTGATAAGTGGTTAGCGCTCGTAACTACAGATAGCCAGGCCGCCGAGCTTAGACCGTCTCCAACTTGTGGGCTAGTGACTCGACGCACACTCCATAAAACCAGTGAGCGCAAGGTTCACACCAGAATCCAGAGACCCAACATGGAGGATCTGCTGAGGATCTGCTGAGCCTCCGGGAGTCCGGGACATTGAGGAGGGGAGGGCCGGCCGAAAATACATTAGCCAATCACAGTGAGAATAGTGGCCCTACTGAACACTAAGCTATAGATTTGACCAAGTTCCAGCAGTGTTAGCCAATCACGGTGAGAATAGTGGTCCTACTGAACACTAAGCTATAGATTTGACCAAGTTCCAGCAGTGTTGGCGATCTCTGGAAGCGTGATAATAGTTAGGTGACTATCAGGAAAGTTATCCAGGTGGCACAAAGGGAGCAATGTGCATCCTGAACCTCAGTATGTCGATATCATGTCAATTGGTCAAATCCAGCCATAAGTGACTCACGGGACTTGATTGGGCCATAGTCATCTTACATTCGCGCAATCACAAATGGGTCGTTCGGCAAAGTACTTTACACTTTCAGACAAGCATTCTGCTCGTCGGACACAACGGCGAGCTTATAATCAATCTGAGAGGTAAGTTACTAAGCCCTATTTCCGAGACTCCTACTCATGAGCTCAGGGGTCGCTCAACACGCGCTGCACAAAATCGGCAGCAATATGTCGAATCCGTTCGAAAGAAGCATACTCTAGGTCTGCCTACACTCCCTGCTGATCTTGTAGACCTCGCTACAATACCTCTTCCCGACTCTCTTCTGTTCAATGAGGCATTGAACAATCCCGAGGTGCTAGACGAGTCGGAAGCTCTCTTGTGGGACGGAGATCCTCCTTACAGGCAGCCCGAACCTCCTGACAACACACAGGAGGGAGCTTTTACGAGGAACTTGGCAGACATTGTTTTCGGTCGAAGGTTACGCTGTGAGAGGGCATTTAAGCAACTCCGAGCAGAGAGGTTTGCAGTTGGAGACGTGGACATCATCATAAACGAGCTTACTCAGGAGTTCACCACCACACTTGAGCTCTGGAGAGTACTTCGTGCAAGGATTGGAAGGTATACTGCACGAAGACATAAGGAGATGGCTCATAGTCTCCTGCGCTGGCGTGCATATGTCATATGTTCATGGCATGTGGAGATCAAGCATTTATGACAGGGCAAAAATCCATACGAGTAGGTTGCGCTACTTGGGTGCACAGGACAAGACAGTAGCATACAGGTAGTGACGAAATGATACTATGTCCTTCTCCTGAAGTCCAGTTGTGTGAAAGCCACGGATAGTGGCAGCGGCAGCGGCGAGGACCCATACTCCACAGTCATATCCGTTCGTCTGCAAAGGCCGAGTCTAAGCGATAATCAGTAGTCAACAGAAATATAATATAATATGCTTTACTCACGACGACAGGGTGCGCAAACCATTTCACCGACAGGTCAATGTTCATCTCACACCCATGCTGGCGAGCAACCTTTTGAAGACGTGCAATGAGCTTCATGATATCCTAAACACCGTTAGCAGCGGAGGGGGGGGGATGAAAATGGGTAATACCTGTATATTCGCTCGCCAGCCATGACGTTCCCCAAGGCTATCAAAGAGGTGCAACTTGCATTGAGAGAGGTGGGCAACACACAGAACCCAGTGACCAACTGGTTCAGCACGGTGGATTGGGATGATCCAGATGTCCCTAGACCAAAAAGAGGTATGCTTCATCGCACGCCATAAGTTGTCTTCCAATGCATTATACCGGATATGGATCAAATCGTGAGTTGAAAAAACTGCATATCGTTCGGTGTTTACAGGTTTGATCAGTTGGAAAAGAAGTGCAATGCATCCATTGATGCACGTGTCATTCAAGCATGCTGTCGATGATCGGAGGATCTCAAGATCACGTACTTCAAATATGAAGCCGGATAATCCATCTTGAGGACAGAGTGTTCGTTCCTCAGGTATTCCTGAGTCCTCCATGAAATTGTTCAACGGGGTGGGCACTGGAGTCTCGTCAACCAACATTCTCTGGAACAGTATCAGGAGTAAATGCGACAAGTGTGACGTATGACTCACTGCCGGGTGCTCCCAAATAATCTTTATAGATGGATAATCGAGGAGGTCGTCGGTTTCTCCAGGAACTTCACTGCCGATAAGGGAGCTACCAGATAGATAATCGGACAGCGCCTGGTTGGCTGTGTCCATGTCGTCGACGCTGTCTGTTGGGTCAGGGAGTTCAGGGTCTTCATCATCTTGGACAGGAATAGTTGATTCAACAGTTGTGGATACTACCTGTGACGAGGATGTGTCAGGTATTCCGCCTGAGAGTCGGGCAGCCAGTGATGACGCCTCTTCGCGGCAGCTCGCGAAGCGCATTGCGGAGGTGAGCGGTGTGACCCATCATGACTCAAGAGAGAGGATATGGTCACGACGTCGTTGGAGTAGCAGAACAAAAAGCTCATCTTCGAGATTGAGTTAGCAGTGCGAAGCACAATAAAATAGGCAATCTCACTGCCCGAAGTACGAAGAGAGAGCTCCAACGCAGCTAGTTCATTGCCATACCAACGGCACATGTTGTCAGCTTCTATACCAAGTCGGCGCTGCTCCTCGAGGCATCTGTCCATCTTGAGAACACCTCGGATACCGTGACGTACGTCCTGATCCTCTAACCACAGAGGTACTTGACCGGATGATGGCGTAATCCATACGTCCTCCATGAGAGATTGATCTTCACGAAGCTCTGCAAGCTTGGTTGGAAGAGGTTGGGGGAGGGGGATTGCCCATCCACGATCATACAACTTTTCAAGGCGTTCACAGTAGGTGTTAAATTTACGGATGGCACTGAGAAGTGCGGGCTGGCGTTTGGAGATCGCTTTACACGTCTGTTGATGCAACTTCGTACCTAGCTCCAATGAGTTTCAGCACGATGTGATTACGAGAATCTCACCTAGTGGCTTCTGACCACCCCCGATTGCCTGATCTAATTTATCCCATTCGAAAAAGGAAGCGATTGCCCGCTTTCGAATATTGATCTTGAGATCGCGGGCTAATATCAGAAGGCGGACAAAGTCAAAGTTGACCCCTTCAAGTTCTGGAAATCTGTCGTGAAGGTTGAGAGAAGCATAGAGCGCATCGACCTTATTCATGAGGCGTTCGTGCGTGCGCTCCAATCCTTCGAGAACAGTCAGCGCTTGTTCAGATACACCCTCGGTATCGTTCTCGATTGTACTTCGAGCCACCTGGAGCGCGCGATCTGCGGAATCAATGTCAGACTGTAAGGAAATTACAACGTCGAGCTGCTTCCTGAGGCGCTGTGGAGCATCTGAATATGCATTTGATGTGCTAAGCTAAACAGGCGAAAGAATGGGGACATACGTGCACGAATCGAGAGTTGCGAATCCTTTTGTAGAGTCCACTGTTGCTTCAAGTCTCCAATGGAATATCCTGATTCTTCGACTTGTTCCCGAGCAGCTGCTCCCTGTTGCTGGACGCCACGTTTGAGTCGACACTTGACCCAATCACCAAGATCCGCTCGCATCTCATGGCCAACTGCGGCTGCCTGACGATCAATAAGCCATATTCTGCGTTGTCGCTATAATTAACATGTAAACTATGGGTCGTGAATGCAGGGTATTATTACTCACCGAAGAAGATCGCTCAACGCCGATCAGCTTGATAAGCCTGGACCACAATCGTTCCGTACCCTCCCCATCAGACAGACCAAGGCCCGAAACTAAACGGGGATTATAAATCAATTGACATGCCCACTCATGCCCATAGGCATGCATGGCGCTTGTGGCAAACCACAGCCTCTCCATTACATGGTCATCGAGGATGTGATACTACAAAGTAGAGGATGTGAGAGTAGGAGGAGGATGCATAAAGTAACTTACCTTGGATAAAGTGCGAGCCAGAACGCAACCGATGTCGTAGAACACCACAACTGTCGCTGTTTCCGGGAGAAGTGAGAAGAGATAATGGATAAGTGCGATAGAATATTTTTGCTGTTCGCCTGGGGAATCTATATTTGCGAAGAAGAGTGGGATGTCATGGCGACAAATGAGACCCATGAGACCGGAATCATCGTATATGTCGGTGGCAGTCTTCTTTTTGTTCCCATCCGCGGCCACGTAGGATGATTCACAGTCATCAATTGCTTCATCGGGAACAGGGGGACGATATGCTTTGGCCGGCTTCTTGCGTTGCTTTGCGATCTGATCTCCGATAGAATCGATGAAGTCCTTTGGAAGGAAATACGAAGGATCGTAGAAAGGAGGACTGTTCCCGGCACAACGGCGGTGTCGGTGATGGAAGTTCCCATCGGTTGCAACGTGGATGTCCCCTCCCTCAACGAGGGGTCTGCCAAATTTGGTGGAACCGAAGCATGCAGGACATCGTTGGATGAGCGCCTTGGCGCATGACAGTGCAGTGTTTGGTGTGGACTCGTTGCATGACATCGAGGAACTGGGTGTAGATAGTGTGACCAGAAGCGGCGAAGGGACGAGAGTCGATCGCTTCACAGCATCACGACTACCTTGAATGATATCATCGATCCTTTTCTCGACCTCCACGACCAGAACATCGAGCCACTGGACCGCAACACCCAAGCCACGGCGAAACGGGTCTGACACAGAATGCCCCTGCAAGTAAGGTCAGGCTGGTCAATTGGAAGGAGCCTTGGCAATCACTTACCGCTTTGTTAACGAACTGAAAGCCCCGCCGTGTATAATGAGTGTGAAGAGCGGATGCCAACGCATTAATAGCATCACATGAACGCTCGAAGAGCGCGCGATAGAATGCAAGGAGATCGACGGAAACTGCCATCCGAGGTTGAGATGGAGCACTTGGGAAAAGGCCGAAATGCACCAGGACTTCATTGAGGGAAGCGCAGTTGCAGCTAATGACATTCGCATAGACGAAATCTAATCGAAACAAATGAAACGTTAACAGACATCGACACATAAAATAAAATACTCACGATCGAACATCAGACATAAAATCCTGGTCTGCCTCTGCTCACAGTCCGCAACGTTACAAAGTGACATGAGATCCCGGATATCTTCCAGGGGCTTCCCAAGAGTACGTGCGGTGTATCGCAAGTACGGATCCACTAGTTTGGGAAGGAGCGCCTTCCAGTTGGCATACTGGTGCTGAATGCCATCGGCATAATCATGTCGCGACCGAGTCTGATGAATAGTCGAGGGTGGCAGACAAGAATCATCCAATGTGTTGTCAAAAATGATATCCTCCTCGAACGTGAATTGAGGGCCACCCATGTCAGCGTCCATAGGAACGTCATTGGGGTACTCATCGATTGTTTCGGAGGGCGTGAACGATGTACCATCCGGTATTTGACTGCGATTGAGCAACTCAGCCAGGCAGGCAAGGTTATTTTGATGTCGGGTAGCTTGGCCTGGAATTGAGACAAGTCGACGTGTCTTCCCCTTGTCTCTGGGTCGCTTTGGACTGGAAAATTGACGGCCAAGGCGAGAGGTAGATGGTTCAGCTCTTCGGGTCCCTGGACGAGGGGGCATGTGTGGTGAGTGGTAGTATCGAGAAGAAATAACGGGGAACACTCCTAAGTGGCTTGGACATGTTAAGGACCATGCGGGCGTTGTGGGGAAGTATCAGACGTGGGGCTGCTCCTTGATGGAATTGGCACGGTATTGAGGTGTGATTCATTCATGATGCCAACGGAGGTATGGGAGGCACCGATAGATTATGTCGTGGGGGTCCCAGAGGCTCGTGGGGAGTCCACCGGAGGGGTGCTATCGGATTACGAGCGTGCCAACGGAGGTATGGGAGGCACCGATAGATTATGTCGTGGGGGTCCCAGAGGCTCGTGGGAGTCCACCGGAGGTGCTATCGGATTACGAGCAATATCTATTTATAGAACATCCTCCACTGTAGGCCTCAGAGGATTATTACTACGTACATAAAAAACGGGCCTCTCAGGGTATTATTGGCACCGAGAATGTACTGCCTTAAGTGCCCGTGGGCACCTTGCCTTCGTCAGCTCGCGACTACTCGCGACTTCCTGTTTTCCTTCTCCGCCTGGCGAGACATAGGGCGACCCTCCTATCCTAGACTCGTCTCTTTAGTCCCCTCACTGTCTCGCCAGAATTATCAGAATCCTTTTCGTCGCCCGTTCCCTTTCTTTCGCGTTCCTAGCGGCTTCCTCGTCATGTATTCTATTTAGTCATGACGCCGGCACTCGCAGCGTCGGCGGTCGTCAATCACACCGTGGGTCATTTAGTCAGTGACCCGGATTTGGCTGGCTTCACGTCCTGGCGCTCCTTTTGACTGCACCAATTAGCACCCACACCGTATTCCCCTGCACAAGCAACGACTCCGTAACCCGCACCCAGCAAATCTCAG
>JBBPKS010000361.1:0-13959 GCA_038089355.1 Pulveroboletus ridleyi | reverse complement strand
GGGGGCAATCATATAGCCAAGAGCATGCACTATATTTAGTCTCACTATGACTAAGCATGATTCCCACACTGTCATGCTCTACATCTTAGACAATGAAAATTCACCAAACATTGCAATAGTTTTGGAGGTCACTGTAGCATCCTCACTCCAGACTATTAGTAAGATCTAAGTTCTACTCCCGTATATAAAGTCCCTGCACTTGTAGTAGATACTCCAGTTTGAACATTGACTTGGACAATCTCCCAAGCTCACTCTGACCCCCTTGAGTCTCTAAGACTCTCTTCTGAACCATCCTCAGCCTTCGTTGCTTGCAACAAGGTCAATCTGACTTCTTCTGCCTGTTCCGAAATTACAGGACACCCCCGGAGTTGTGACAAGGGTGCACCACATACAGTGAAGCCAAGTCCTGCCCGAACTCCGGAGTTCCGGAGTTACCTCCCAGAGACCCTAGTTCTAACAGTATATTCAAACTCCCTCTTGTTATAACTCCTAAATTGCATCCGTCATGGCCACTCATGTCACATGCTCCAGAACGCGCACTGTTGGTGTAAACCCATTCCCATCCCCACGTTTCAATCCACTCAGCATATTCGCCAGCAGTCGCTGAGGCCTTGCCCTTGTCAACCAATTCCACAGTTTTTCCACCTGCCATACTCTGGCATCCATTTCCCAGGCTTGTGCCCTCTAGCATTCCCCAACTCCAGATGCATGGGTTACTGAACTCGAGGACAATGAGTCATCATTGTCCAACCTACCCCAAGAACAAAATATCCCTTGCACACCCCCTAATGGTCCTAGAAGCCCGGAAGGTCTGGATGGTCCTGGAGGTGACTCCTCTGATGAAGACCCCAACTTTCCAGAGCTCAGGCCTGAGGACAGAAACAATGGGGAAGATGCCCCTGGAAGCGGGGATGAGAACGAGCAAGTCCCTCAGGACATGCTTGCCCTCCTCGCTGACACTATTCATGGCCTTGCTCACTCCTCTCATTGATGCCCCACTGATAGCACCCCCTGCACCAAAGTCCGAGAACTGGATCAGTTCAATGGGACTGACCCCTAGAAGCTCCAGACATTCCTAGTCCAGTGCAAGCTAAACTTCCAAGACCGTCCTAAGGCCTTTTAGACAGATCACACCAAAGTAACATTTGTGCAATCCTACCTGAAAGGGATGGCATTGGAATGGTTCAAACTGGACCTCCTCCTCAACAAGAACCCCAACCTCCATCCAGTCTGGATGGATAATTTCCAGGAATTTGTCCTGGAGTTACAGACGAACTTCAGACCCCATGACCCTGTTGGTGATGCGGAGCACCAACTCGACCACCTGTCCATGAAGGACTCCCAATGCATCAACAAGTACGTGGTCGAGTTTAACTGCATCGCTTTGCAAGTCCGAGACTATGGAGAAGGTGCCCTCTGGCACCACTTCTACAACGGCCTCCCTGACCAGATCAAAGACGAGATCTCTCATGTTGGGAAGCCACCCACCCTCTCTGAACTCCAGACCCTCGCTCAAGCCATCAACATGCGCTATTGGGAGCGCAAGTCTGAGGTTAATCGCCAGGTGAAACCATCTGCCAACCCCTCTGCCAAAAACAACAAGTCACCTGGCTCCGGAAACCACCAATCCAGAAGCAGCTCCAACTCTGGTGGTCCTAGGGAGTCCAAGGACTCCAAAGGGAAGTCCGCCACCACCTCCGCCTCCCTGAAGCCCGACCTTTCTGCTAAGCTAGGGAAGGATAGCAAGCTCACAGCAGCTGAGCAAAAGCGCCGCTTTGACCTTAAACTTTGCATGTTCTGTGGCCAAGATGGTCACATAGCCAAGGAGTGTCCAAAGTCAACCTCCAAGGCTGCAACTTCGGAAGCCAAACCGGAGACCTCCTCAGAGGCAAAAAAATAGAGTGCAACCTCCAGGACTCCGCACAGTCTGGGGGTTGCATTGACTCCACTAGTGCACCAAAGGAGATCCGGCTCAACACATCCACTCTTTCCAATCCTTGCTCTCTCATTCCCTCCATCAGTATCTGTGAACAGAATATTTCTCTGTTCTCCATGCTTGTAGACTCCAGATCTTCCAATTGTTTTATAGATATGGAATTTGTTAATAAACACAATCTTTCAACCTACTCTGTACCCCCACTCCAACTCTGACTTTTCGACGGGACATCCATCAATCAAGCCATCAACCTCACCATCTGCTTTGAAACCGGTGACATCACTCCAACGACGTTATATGTCACCCCACTAGACGGATCCTGTTCACTGGTTCTGGGACACAACTGGCTCACCCACTTCAATCCATTGATTGATTGGGTTTCAAGTAGTATATTGTTCCAGCCATCTGAGCAGCCCATGCCAGCAAAACCGAGCTCACCTCTGCAGCCTCCGGATTCACCTCCTCTGGCTGACCCTGCCACACCCGATCTGCTAAGTTTCTCTGAATGCCAGGCTCCGCCCATCTCCTTTGTCAGTGCCCCCACTTTTGTGTTGGCCTGTCAACTCCAGGGCTTCACCCAGTTCAGCCTTCAACTCCGCCCTCAGGAGTCTGAACTCCAGTCAGCATCCGCTAATCTGGTTCCTCCTCTGGCTCTGGTCGACCTGTCCAGGATCCCTCCAGATTACCATGACTTCACAGATGTGTTCAGCAAGAGTAAAGCATCCATGCTCGCCCCGCATTGCAAACACGATCTGAAGATCGACCTGGAGAAAGGTACCTCTCCTCCCTTGGGCACCCTCTACTCTCTCTCCCCCTCTGAGCTTGAGGCTCTCAGGATGTTCCTCGATGAACACCTCAAAAACAGGTTTATCTGCCCATCCTCTTCCACCCATGCTGCTCCGGTCCTCTTTGTCTGCAAGAAGGACGGTTCCCTCCACCTCTGCATCGACTTCTGAGGACTCAACAAGATCACGAAGAAAGATCACTACCCACTTCCCTGCATCTCTGACCTCCTTGACGCTCCAAGCCGTGCCAAGGTCTACACCAAGATCGACCTCCAGCATGTGTACCATCTGGTCTGCATTGCCAAGGGCGACAAATGGAAGACCTCGTTCCGGACGTGCTACAGATCATTTGAATGGCTCATCATGCCATTCGGTCTGACGAATGCCCCTGCAGCATTCTAGCGGTTTGTAAACTCGATCTTCGTGGATCTCCTCAACGTTTGTGTGATAGTCTACCTGGATGATATCCTCATCTTCTCCAAAGACAAAGCCTCCCACAAGGAGCATGTCTGAGAAGTTCTCCAGAGACTCCACAAACACGACCTCTACGTAAAACCTGAGAAGTGCGAATGAAATACCAACTCCACCGAGTACCTTGGCTACCAGCTTTTTCCCTCCAGCCTGACGATATCCAAAGACAAAGTCACGGCTATCTGGGATTGGCCAGTACCTCAGAAGGTCTGGGACATCCAATCCTTCCTCGGTTTCATGAACTTCTATCGATGATTCATTGCTAACTATTCCGACATCGTTGTGCCCCCTCACCAGCCTTACTCGTAAGGGCACCCCATGGCTCTTTGACGACTCGTGCCCTGCTGCTTTTCAGTCCCTCAAGGACACCTTCACCTCCACTCCTATCCTTGTCCATTGGACTCCAGATGCTCCACTCATAGTAGAAACTGACACCTCTAACTATGCCATCGCTGGTATCCTCTCCATCCATTATCTGGACGAGGAGATCTGGCCTGTTACCTTCTACTCTCGGATGCTGTTCACTCCGGAGCTCAATTATGACACCCACGATAAGGAACTCCTGGCGATCTTTGAGTCCTTCCAGACTTGGAGACATTACCTTGAAGAATCCGGCACTCCGGTTGATGTTGTCACCAACCACAAGAATCTCGAGTACTTTGCCACCACAAAGCTCCTGACCCGCCGGCAAGCCCGCTGGTCAGAGTTCCTCTCCCAGTTCAACATGGTGGCGTGTTTCTGCCCTGGATGCCTTGGTGCGAAACCTGACTCCCTCACTAGACACTGGGATGTCTACCCCAAAGAGGGTGATAAGGACTACGCTCATGTCAATCCGCACAACTTCCACCCTGTCTTCACCCAGGAACAGCTCGTTGCATCCCTTCAGGCAACCTACCTCGTGGCCCCCGTCCTCCGGGCTAGCACCCTCCTTGATGTCGACTCCATCCACAGTGACATCCTATCTGCCCTCCCAGCTGACTCTCTGGCCACCATCCACATGTCCACCTCCAAACCTGACTCTCAATGGTCAGTTGACTCTGATGGATTCCTCCATCTAGATAACCGGATATATGTTCCAGACTCCGCAGATCTCTGTCTCTGAGTCCTCCGGTACAAGCATGACCATCTGCTCTCCAGACACTTTGGCCAGAACTGCACCCTGGAACTGATCTGCCATGAATATACATGGCCTGGCACCAGGATATTTGTCAAGGAGTATGTCTCCTCCTGTACTGCCTGTGCACACGTGAAGGTTCCCAGACATCACCCCTATGAACTGCTCAAGCAGCTCCTGGTCCTGGAAAGACCATGGAACTCCATCTCCATGGATTTCATCGAACAGCTCCCACCCTCCTCCGGATTCACAGCCATCCTCATCATCATGGATCGCCTCTCCAAGCAATGCATTTTCATCCTGATGCACGACACCATTACATCCCTGGAATTGGCCCAACTGTTCCTCCTCCATATCTTCTCCAAGCATGGAGTCCCCTCCCATGTTACCTCCGATCAAGGATCTGAATTTGTATCTCACTTTTTCCGCTCATTCAGCAAAGCCCTCGATATCTGCCTCCACTTCACCTCCAGATACCACCCAGAAGGCGATGGACAAACTGAATGGATGAACCAGACCCTGGAACAGTACCTCTGGATTTATTGTAACTACTAACAGGACAACTGGTCTGAACTCCTGCCCCTTGCAAAGTTCGCATACAACAATTCTCCAAATGCTACCACCGGAGTCTCCCCGTTCTTCGCTAACAAGGGCTACCACCCAAATATCATGGTTCACCCTGAGCGTGACCTAACCTCTGCACAAGCCCATGAGTACTCTGTTGACCTCGATTCTCTCCACGCCTTCCTCTGGGAAGAAATGGCTCATGCCCAAGAACAATACCAAGGCCTGGCGGACACCAAGCAAATTCTGGCACCGGACTTCAAGGTCAGTGACCCGGTCTTCATCAAAGTGAAATACTTCCGCTTCACACGACCCTCTAAGAAGTTATCCGAAAAGAACCTAGGGCCGTATAACATCATTGCCAAAGCAGGAAGCCATTCTTTTACCCTCCACCTCCCGGATTCAATGAAGTCCGTTCACCCGGTCTTTCATATCTCCTAATTGGAACCCTCCATTCCAAACATGATTCCGAACTGCATTCAACCCCCACCACCTCCGGTCAAAGTAGATGGCGACCTGGAGTATGAGATATCGGAGATCCTTGACACCAAGTTGGATAGACAAAGAAAGAATTGCAAGCTGTTGTATCTGGTACATTGGTCCGGAATGAAGGAACCGACAAAGAAACTTCATGGTTACCAGCCACGGAGCTCGATCATGCTTCTGAACTTGTCTTGGAATTCCACCTCTGGTATCCGGACCGACCCGGATCTCACACAGCTTGACAAGCAACTCCTCCAATTTCCAAGGTACTAATCTACACCTCCGCGTCTACCTCCAATTCCACCTTCACTTCCCTCTCACATTTCTTCACCTCCTTCACCTCCACAGTCAACCCTTCTAGCTCCTTCTCTGCTAAAATCACATCCTCCAACTCCACCCCCAGCTTCACCTCCAAACCCCCTCCATATACCTCCTGTGTCTTCAACTCCACCAACCTCTCCAGCAGGTAGTTCTGCTGGTTGAGGCGATGGACGATGCGACGCATTTGCCCCCCAAGCTCCCTCCCCATCCTCTCCACCTCCACACTCCACCCGCTCATCCTTGACTCCTTCGAGGTCCTCGCCTCCGGCACCTCCGCATGTGCCTTCTTACAAGGCAACTCTGCCTCGCTCTTCACGTGCTTCCTCCAATGCTCTGGCCTTCCGTCTCCACCTTGGTCACAATGAGCCCAGGCAGTCTGACACTCCAAGCACGAGATGGCCTTGCCAGGTCCAGGCACACACTCAAGACCATGCGTTGCACACTGTGAACACGCGTGCCCCTTGCCCATCCCAGAACCCTGTGCAGACTCTATGTCCTAGGCCTGCCTTAGGATCAGTTGCAGCATTCCAGTCCCTCGCCACTCACCCATCTACGCGCCTCCTCCTCCTCCTGGTGCCTCACCTCCGCAGTCCGCTGCACCTCCTCCTCGCATTTCCGATGCTCCTCCCTCTCAGCCTCCTGGCGAAGGCATTCCTCAGCCAGCCTCTTCTCCTGCATCCAGCAGCGTTGCTCGGTGAACTTGGCAACCATCAGGTCATCTCCATCCCTGCTGACCTCAACAAGTTGCTCATTTGTCCAGTCACGGACATTTGGATATTCCTCAATCATGGTGGTAGTGGTTTAGGGTCGCGAACGGTCGGGCACATGGCTTTATGGAGTTGTTCAAGCTCTGTCTGGACTCTGCTCTTCTGTTTTCAGATTGCCCTGCACTAATGGCCTTCATAGGTTCAGGCCTAGAAGGGGGATACTGTCATATCTGTCAATCCGGAACTCTGGACCCAACTCCAGACTTTCTTCCTGCGACCTCTAGTGCATTCTCGATGAGTCCACATTCCTGACACCCTGGACCCTCTTTATTTAGTATTCCTTATTCTTAGTGCCACATTCCATTCTTCACTTACAGTACATAGCCACTAGCTTCGTCCCAGTTCACCCTCCATCCCTATGCCCACTTAGGAGCACAGCTCCGATACACTTAGCATCCGCACTCCAGACTATTAGTAAGATCTAAGTTCTACTCCCATATATAAAGTCCCCACACTTGTAGTAGATACTCCAGTTTGAATATTGACTTGGACAGTCTCCCAAGCTCACTCTGACCCCCTTGAGTCTCTAAGACTCTCTTCTGAACCATCCTTGGCTTTCGTTACTTGCAACAAGGTCAATCCGACTTCTTCCACCCATTCCAAAATTACAGGACACCCCTGGAGTTGTGACAAGGGCGCATTACATACAGTGAAGCCAAGTCCTGCCCAAACTCTGGAGTTCCGGAGTTACCTCCCGGAGACCCTAGTTCTAACAAGTATCTACTACAAGTGCAGAGACTTATATATGGGAGTGCATAGGTCTTACTAATAGTCTGGAGTGTGGATGCTAAGTGTACCGGAGCTATGCTCCTAAGCAGAGCACAAGGATGGAGGGTGAACTGGGACGAAGCTAGTGGCTATATGCTGTAAGTGAAGAATGGAATGTGACACTAAGAACAAGGAATACTAAATAGAGGGGGGCCGGAGTGTCAGGGATGCAGACTCATCACAAATGCACCAGAGGTCATGGAAAGAAGTCTGGAGTTGGTTCTGGAGTTAAGTCTGGAGTTCTGGATTGATGGATATGACAGTGATCAGGTTCTCTACAATGAGAACGAACTGATCATCACTCACCATAATGTCCCTCTTCATACCATCAAGGTGTGCATCGCTTGTTCTGATCATACCATACTTGGTGTCCTTGACTCCAGGTCTGAAATCGTTGCCATGCCAAAGTGGATATGGAAAGAATTGGGCCTTTTAGTCCAGCCTGACCATACCATGCATATGTCCTCTGCTAACACCAGCGTTGACACCACCGTTGGCATTCTCGAAAACCTTGCCCTTGACTTTGACACAGGTAAAGTTATGCTGCAGGTCCAGGTACTGGCCCACACTAACTCTGACCTCCTGCTCAGGTGACCATTTCACTGTCTTATGGGTGCAACTACTGATGATTACCTGGACAGTTCACAAATGATGACACTTTGCAACCCCAATATGGGAAAGCAGTACATGTTGCTGACCCAGGCTTGATTAGAGGGCTGCCCCCACTGCCACAAGAACAAGAGATGCAATGTCCATCAATCTGCCCCAGAAGTGGATTTTTAGTTGTCAATGATCTGGAATCTGCCTGGGAAGAACATGGTATTTTTATTTCATCCTTTTTTCCTTGTCTGTCATCATTTCTTCTGCCTGCTATTTACTTATATTTTTATTCTCCTTATCTATGATTACCACCTCTTTCTATTGGTCTGTTACCACCTTCTCTGGACTACACATTTTTATCTTCCACTCAATCTGCTCTCACACCAGACATCCTTCGAGCGATCACTTCTGTTTATTCTTATGATATTTTGTCACACTCCTTGGTCTACAAGCCCATAGTCAAGAAGGTGCATGCTGTGATGGCTCCCATTGACAAGGAGTTTTGCATCACCTGCTCTCTCTCAGCCAATCCAGCAAGCAGATTGGCTCCTTTACTGTTTTATCCACCAGAATTTACACCCAGTATCTGTTTCACTCAGGAGTGTGCTAACACTCTAGACCTCAACCCTGCTAACTGGCTTTTTCCAGAAAAAATCAAACACATCTGCTGGCTCATTCACAAGCACAAATCTGCCTTTGCCTGGGTGCCTACCAAACAGGGGCACCTCGACAAAAAATATTTCCCACCAGTCAAGATTCCAACCGTGCCCCAAATGCCATGAGTGCTATGCAACATTCCTGTCCCCCATCAATGTGGGTGGACACTATCCAGATTATCAAGCACCAGATCACATCTGATATCTATGAACCCTTTGCTGCCTTATATTGTTCCTGCTAATTCTATGTTCTCAAGCAGGATAGCAAATCCCTCTGCCTCGCCCACAACCTTCAGCCCCTCAATGCCATTACCATCTGCGACTCATTGATCCCACCCTTTATCAAGCACTTTGCTGAGTCATTTGCTGGCTTTGCCATCTATGGCATGATGGACCTTTTTGCCAGATATGACCAGTGTCTGCTTCACCCAGACTTATGTGATCTCACCACATTCAACAGCCCGATGGGTCCACATTGGCTAATCACTGTCCCTATGGGATACATGAACATGGTACAAATTTATCAGGCTGACATGTCCTTCATCTTGCAGGATGAGATCCCTTATTACATGTACCCATTCATTGACAATCTTCTAGTCAAGTTGGTCACCACCCAGTATCAGCATCCTAATGGTACCTATGAGACTATTCCAGAGAATCTGGGCATCCACCAGTTCATCTGGGAACATTTACAGGTCATTCACCATATCCTGCAGTGCCTCCAGAATGTCAGTGCCATGGTATTTGCCAAGAAGTTTGTCCTTGCCACACCAGATGCCACCATCATTGGTCACAAGTGCACATCTGATGGCTGGATCCCTCACAAGGCCAAGGTTCAGAAGATCTGTGACTGGCCAGCCTGCCAGAACCTCATGCATATATGTGGATTTCTTGGAGTTTGAAAAGTCATGCATATTTTTATTCATGATTTCGCTTTAATTGCTCATCCATTAATCAATTTGACCTGGAAGGGCATTCCATTTGAATGGGGGGAGCCCTAACAATCTGCAATGCAGCATCTCAAGGATGCCATTTGCAACTTACCCATGCTTTGCCATCAACACATCCGTGATCATGGTCAGATACATCCTCTCTCAGATGGGGAAGAATGGCAAATGTTACCTAAATAGGTTTGGTTCCATCAGTTTGATGGAGGTTGAGAGTCATTACCCTCAAGCCAAACTCAAGCTATATGGTTTGTTCTGTGCCTTGCATGCAGTTTGTATTTTTGTCTTTGGACTATCTAATTTTACTATAAAGATGGACACTAAGTATATCAAGGGAATGATAAATAATCCCAACCTCCAGCCCAATGTGACCATCAACCAGTGGATTGTGGGCATCTTCTTATTTAGTTTCCATCTTGTCCACATTCCGGCCACCTGTTACTCTGGTGTGAATGGTCTTTTCCATTGTCCTATGTCTGATGATGATTCTCCTGAGGACAATAGTTTTCAGGATTGGTTAGATGACATGTATTCATTTTCCATTTTTTTATTGAATAATCGTACTTTATTGTTATTGCCTTCTTACCATTTCAGATTGTTTTCCTGTCTCAATCTGTCTCTGCCTCCCTTATCTATCTTTGCAACTGCCTATCTGGGTCTGGTTGTTGATGATCCAGAGCTCCCTCATTCAGCAAAAGCTGTGGTGAAGGACACTCAGATTGACTGGATCCATGACTTCCTTGACACTCATGTTCACCCAGCTGATCTATGTATTTGATGTAGAATTCACATCATTTGTCAATACCACCACCTGTTTATTCATCCTCAATGGATCTCTTTACCATTGCAAGTCACACTGTCGACACCAGCTCATCGTCCCTCTTGAGCACCGGTATGGCCTCATCTGTGAAGCCCATGACAATCTTGGTTATAAGGGCATCTTTTCCATCTGGTCTTACCTCCTGCTCTGCTTCTGGTGGCCCCTCCTTGTCAATGACATCAAGTGGTACATCTGTACCTGTCATGAGTGCCAAGTCCAGCAGATGCAAAAGCTTTACATTCTGCCTACCATACCTGTCATTAGTGGTCTATTCCACAAGATCCATATTGACACAATGGTTATGCTATGATCTGGTAGCTACCAGTTCGTAGTCCAGGCCCAGTGCACTTTCACAGCATATCTGGAGTGATGGATGTTGTGATCTGAGAATGTGGCTGCCTGTCATATCTGTCCCAGCCCCTACCAGCTCTGGCCTCCGAACCCTACTCTGGACCCCATTCGTCCGCCTCTGGACTTCTTCACTCAGACTTTGCCCTCTCATATCGGACTCCATTCTCCTAGTATTGGACTTCCCTTGCTTTCCTTATTTAGTATTCCCTTTATACCTTCGACCCTCCATTCTCTAGTTACGACCCTTAGCCTCATCCCTTCGACCCTTTGCCACACCATATGTTCTCACTACGTATGTTCCTCATCTCCATATGCTTCCCTTTTACCTAATGTACCTTACCATACAGTCCTCCATTTCTCCGTCCAAACTCCGGACCAGACTTCAGTATATAAAGCTCTTGTATTCCACTTCTGTACCTCAGTACGAATATCAAACCAGTCATCTCCTGTCTCTTGTCCGACCCCCCTCTCTCCTACTCCCTACTCCCCTTCTATGAAATACAAGGACAGAGCCTAGACAAGGGCGTGACACATAAGTCCTGTGCCAACGTCCTCCTAGGTACCCCCTGCCGCTCCTAACTCCGTTCGTCCTCTCATAAACTTCATACACTAACCTTCAGACCTCTGATCAAACTTGAGTCTGGAGGAACTGGACTTAACAGTATATTTGTACTCCCTCTTGTCAAGGTTCACCCTCTCCGACAAATCCCATGTTTGCATGCACAAGACGAACCTTCCAGCATGAGCAGGTCCTACAGACTGCCTTTGGCAGTTCTCGTGGGGTCCCTGGAGACTTTCGAAGTTTCTCCACACGCACCATGGTCACTGTGCCCTCCATCTCTGAGGCGTGTAGCAGACAACCTCTGTCTCCACTAACACCTCTTCCACTTACCCTCAGTCCTGAACTTTCTCTGATGGGTTCCCAGGAATGGGACAACAAAGAATTTGTTCAAGTCTGACCCAGCACTCTGATGCCTTCACACAGAAGGGGCAATGGGGCCGACCTAGGCGGAAATGACTCCTCTAGCTCCTCTGACATGGACTCCGACCAGGGTTCCTCCACCAGGCACTTCCCTGACGAAGATAACCCTGAAGATGAAAAACACAACCAAGTCCCACTTGCCTATGAACCTTTCACCCAACTCGCCGATGCCATCAAGGGAATGACCCACCAAGCACTCCAATGACGGAAGACCAAAGGCTCTAAGCCCAAGGTCCAGGAACCCGACCCGTTCGATGGGACGGACCCAAAAAAGCTCCGCCTGTTTGCTGTCCAGTGCGAACTCCACTTCCAGGCCAATCTCTGAACCTACTGCAAAGATCAGACCAAGGTCACCTTCGCTCAGTCCTACCTCAAGGGAACCATGCTCAAGTACTTCAAGCCAGACCTCCTCGGGAAGCACTGGGCCTCCGACCCGTGTGGATGGACAGCTAGCACACGTTCCTATATGAGTTGCAGTCTAATTTCGGACCTCACGACCCCATTGCAGATGCCAAGGCCCAGCTTGAGCGCCTCCAGATGCACGACTCACAGTGCATCTCCAAGTACATCATCAAGTGGAATCGACTTGCCAGCCAGGTCTGAGACTGGGGCCAAGGAGCTCTCCAATGAAGCTTCTACTCCAGTCTCCTGGACTGCATCAAGGACGAGCTCACTCATCAAGGCAAACCTGATGACATCCACAAACTCCATGCTCTTGCCCAGCAGATTGGCCACCAGTATTGGGAATGCAAGGATGAAATCGCCTGTGCAACCAAAGCCTCTGGGTCAAACTCTGGCAACTCCGCACCCGCCTCCAAATCATCCAACTTTGGCAAGGACAGTTTGTCCAGTGCCACCTCTACCTCCGCCTCCGGCAAATCTAAGGACAAGTTGTCCAAAGACTCCTCTTCTTCCTCCACCAACAAGAAGAGCAGGACTGAGTCCACCTCCACAGACTTGATCTCTGCCAAGTTGGGCAAGAATGGCAAGCTTCTCCCTGAGGAGCGACAGCGACGTCTAAAGCTCGGCTTGTGCCTCTTTTGTGGCCTTGCTGGACACTCTGCAAAAGAATGTCCAAAGAGCACCTCTAGGGCCGTGAAGGCTTGAGCAGCTGCTACAACTCCTGCTCTGGCCTCCAGCTCTGCTTCCTCGGAGGTGAAAAAATAGAGTGCGACTCCCCTATAGCACAGGTTGGGAGTTGCATTGAGCCTGACAACTGTGCTCCTCCGATACTCCATCTCAATGTGTCCTCTCTTTCAGACCTGAATTCCCTCCGCTCTATAGTTTCCCTTTCTGATTTTCCTATCTCTGATGTACCAGTACTTGTGAACTCTGGCTCTACTCACTGTTTCATAGATTCCACATTTGTAGATAAAAATAAGTTACCTATGTATTCCATCCCTATGCTTTCCCTCCACCTTTTCGATGGCTCCTCTGCCTCTTCTATCTCTTCCGCTATAGATCTCTGATTATCCTTCGCTTCAGGAGTTTCCACCTCTGAAACATTTTATGTTACCTCGTTAGATCCCTTGTGTCATATAGTACTCGGACATTGCTGGCTCACCCGTTGCAATCTGTTGATTGATTGGATTACAAACAGCATCTCATTCCGAACTGACCCCACAGGTTTGCCAACCCTGACGTTGTCCTCCATCCCTCTGGAGTCGAGCTCCAATGCTCCTCCAACTCCTCCGTGCAAACCTTTGCCAGAACCCCTGGATTCTCCCACAGCACCCAGACTTCGGTCCGCCACCTTTCACTGGGCCTGCAAGCTTGAAGGATTGACACCCTTCACCCTCTCCCTCTGTTCCATCTGCAGTCATAGCACTACGTGCGTTGACGCTCTGCCCAAAGAACCTCTGGACCTGTCAAAGGTCCCTCTAGAGTACCATGAATTTGCAGACATCTTCAGTAAGGGCAAGGCTGACACCTTGCCTCTGCACAGGCCGTTTGACCTGAAGATCAAACTTGAGGAAGGCGCTGAACCTCCCATCGGTCGCCTCTACTCCATTTTGCCCTCTGAACAGGGAGCCCTTCGGGACTTCCTCGACGAACATCTCCGGATTGGCTTCATCTGCCAATCCACCTTTCCTCATGCTGCACCCATCCTCTTTGTCTGAAAGAAGGACGGTTCCCTCCAATTATGCATCAATTTCCGAGGCCTGAACAAGATCACAAAAAAGGACTGCTACTCTCTCCTGTGCACCTTGGACCTCCTTGAGGCTCTGAGTGGAGCTAAGGTTTATACAAAGCTCGATCTCCAGCATGCGTACCATCTGGTCCATGTTGCCAATGGAGACGAGTGGAAGACATTGTTCTGAATGCACTATGGTTCTTTCAAGTGGTTAGTAATGCCATTCAGACTTACTAATGCCCCCGCCACCTTCCAGCACT